>OU696593.1:5053329-5093329 GCA_916048095.2 Sacculina carcini | reverse complement strand
CTTCGGCATCTTCAAGAGATTGCCGATAAGACCCTCGAGAAGAGGTCGTGCTGATCTGGTTGAAGCTAAAGGGACAATGGGCTCCAAGCCAAAAGATCGAACGGTGTAAGAACGGACAAGAAATCACACACACACACACACACACACACGCACACACAAGTTGTGTTTAGTTAGTTGGCCTAAGTTGTCAGTCGACAAGTCATAGAATCGGCGACGACTTTGACAACAGCCCCAAACAGCGCGCCCAACAAGCTCGCGCGCGAAATTTGCGACCAAACTTAAATGAACAAAGTTAGATCGACCCAAGTTGGCAGCCCCCAAGTTGAGCGCACCGCACGGAGGACGACAAGTTTGGTCGATAAAATTTGGCCCGATTATGACAAGTTTGCGACTGCCGAGCTGCAGGGAGCTTCGGGATCGCTGGGGGACTTTCAGGGACCCGGGCGCATCGCAGAGAGCCAAGCCCCCGGGCAGCTGCACTCACCGTTTTTGAGGAGGTCGACGGCTGCGCTGTACTGTGCCGGCGAGGTGTTCAGTGCAAATGCGTGCGACTGAACCCGTCCTATCGATCACCTCCAACCGAAAGCAACCGAAGCCTCGCTCGGCCAGCCTCCCGCCCCAGTCGTTAATTGGCGGCGCTGCCTCCACTTGGCCACGCCCACTTTCAAGCCACGCCCACACCCCACGCGTCCCCCTGACCTGTGTCACGTGTCTGTGTGTGTGTGTGTGTGTGCAAAAGGTCACGTGACCTGAGGTCAGGTCGCCGATTAGGTAGCAGGAATGCGGGGAATACGAAGTTGTCGATAGAGTCCCCTCGGAGGTCGAGAGTTTGCGTCGAGTTGATGCATCAAGTTTTAGTTGCCGACCAAGTTAGCTGGAAAGTTTCAGGAAACTTTCAGCCAAATTACCCCCTATTACCCCTGAGTTAACATAGCCCCTGAGGGAACTTTAGCAATATTTTGGGGTAACGGAGCTGTGACAGAAAAATGCTGATTATTCTGAAAATCAAATAAAAACTATTGCGGTAGATGGTATTACGATGAATAATTCCATTAGATATTCAAAATATACTAATAAAATATATAGAAGACAATTTATCTAGTCTTTAGTTTAGCCATATATATTAATGTTGATAATATTTTGTAAAAGGAGTACTACAATATTGTCCTATGAATATGTTAACCAAAATCACATAAGTATACCGTTTTATTATGATTAATTACAGGCAAATTCAGTAGCAGGGGGGAAGAGTGCAAGTGCACTATTACCACCTTGTGCGGTGGCCCCATGTGTACTGGAAGCTAAGCAAAAGATGTAGAGATAAAGATAGCTCCGAAGAGTAAAGATTTTACTCAGTAAGATGACAGCTAATGAAGAAAGAAACGAAAAGTGAATATACCATGATCCAGATATGATTACCAAATAAAAACGCTAAGTATAATTGCATATACACAATCGTGCAAGATAATATTTGACCGATTAAAAGAGCACAAAAGAACAATATCAATATACCCCATAATTAACCAAAAAAATTAATCAAATAATTAACATGTTTGACCTCAGACGGCGAAGATGCATGGTCGGAACTGTTTGACCTCCACAAACCGGAACTGTGAAAACTTGCGAGACGAAAGTGCACCAACAACTAGGAAGTTGCAAGTTGCAAGTTGATGCAAGTTCTTGTTATTGTTGCACTCGTACAAGGAGAGACTGAAGATGAATTGTGCTTGCGACCAAGTTCAGGATCACTGTGGACAAAAGTTGACAACAACTCAGCACATACACTGAGGAAATTGTCTGAAATTGTCTCCGCTAAGAGTGGGCGACAGAAATACATATATCTGAGGACAAGAATGAGTAGAGAAAGAATTTTAAGAATTGCTGCTTTTAATAAACTTACTACATCAGGAGTTTTGTCATTATGTTGAACCCGAGTTTTGGAGTATTACAGCTGGTACGAAAAATATATTTTATTATAATATTGGATTAGTATGATATTTCAGTGTACTATTTATTCTAATTGTACCACACATTTTTTTGCTTATCAAAGTATATAATTTGATAATGTTCAATACAAATGGGTAAATAATTTACTTTGTTTGAAGGTAGATCCTGGAAAAGCGATTTTTTTGAATTACCATGTATACTAATAAAGTGCTAAATATTTTTTACAATAATTTATTCCAGTTTTTAATATTTTACTCAATAAACGTTCTTGAAAATTCGATACAAATTCTTTTCGAAACATAGTCGATTTTTTATACAAAATTTCACCTTTGTCAAAAATCTGAAATTATAATCGTGTAATATTTATTTATTGATCAAATATTTAAAAAAAATTACCAATTTTGATAAAACAGATGTAGTTTCTCATTGAAGCACAACTGAATAATTGAAATGCAAGAACGCTGAACGGAATTAAAGTCGATTTCATGAAGCATATTTCAAGCATATTTTCCATTCCCGAGTTAAATTCGGATAGGATTATATATATAATTTTGTTCATGAGATATAAACACTAGGAATAAATTGACGTAGTTACGAATTGACGAAGTTTTTCTTGAAAAAAAACATTATGTTAGTTCGTTAATGTTTACTTCAAATATTTTTTCGAGGAAAAATGAAATCCAAGGTTAAAACATTTGTGTTTCTTGATTTTCCACACAAATCCTTGTACCCCATGGAAAACAGAGTGCTCTCACACCCTAGGGGTTCAAGCATCCCGGTTTAGAACCTTCAATCCTGGACCAATAGGGGTCATAGGGAAAAATCCTCCGTCTTCATCCGCCCCTGTAGGAAAAAGACCCGTAGCTAGATTGGCATCCCGACATCTTGCAGCGTGGCATAACAAATGAATCCAACAGAAGAGCGAAAAAGCCCGACCAGGAGGATTAGATTAATTTCGAAAAAGACACCCGTCCCGGACTAATTCATTTTTCTTATAAAGGTAAGTTCATTAATAACCGCCGGGCATCGTGCGCTGATTAATGTCAAATCTAATTAAATCCTTGTCATTTTTCTGCCTGCCGACTCTATGGCAGTGGTGTCGTGTCAGTGATGTCGTGTCAGTGATGTCGTGTCAGTGGTGTCGTGTCAGTGATGTCGTGTCAGTGATGTGGTGTCAGTGATGTCGTGTCAGTGGTGTCGTGTCAGTGGTGTCGTGTCAGTGGTGTCGTGTCAGTGGTGTCGTGTCAGTGGTGTCGTGTCAGTGGTGTCGTGTCAGTGGTGTCGTGTCAGTGATGTCGTGTCAGTGGTGTCATGTCAGTGGTGTCGTGTCAGTGGTGTCGTGTCAGTGATGTCGTGTCAGTGATGTCGTGTCAGTGATGTCGTGTCAGTGATGTCGTGTCAGTGATGTCGTGTCAGTGATGTCGTGTCAGTGGTGTCGTATCAGTGGTGTCGTGTCATTGATGTCGTGTCAGTGGTGTCGTGTCAGTGATTTCGTGTCAGTGGTGTCATGTCAGTGGTGTCGTGTCAGTGGTGTCGTGTCAGTGATGTCGTGTCAGTGGTGTCGTGTCAGTAATGTCGTGTCAGTGGTGTTGTGTCAGTGGTGTCGTGTCAGTGATGTCGTGTCAGTGGTGTCGTGTCAGTGGTGTCGTGTCAGTGGTGTCGTGTCAGTGATGTCGTGTCAGTGGTGTGGTGTCAGTGATGTGGTGTCAGTGATGTGGTGTCAGTGATGTCGTGTCAGTGATGTCGTGTCAGTGATGTCGTGTCAGTGGTGTCGTGTCAGTGGTGTCGTGTCAGTAATGTCGTGTCAGTGGTGTTGTGTCAGTGGTGTCGTGTCAGTGGTGTCGTGTCAGTGATGTCGCGTCAGTGATGTGGTGTCAGTGATGTCGTGTCAGTGATGTCGTGTCAGTGATGTCGTGTCAGTGCTGTCGTGTCAGTGATTACGTGTCAGTGGTATCGTGTCAGTGATGTCGTGTCAGTGATGTCGTGTCAGTGGTGACGTGTCAGTGATGTCGTGTCAGTGATGTCGTGTCAGTGGTGTCGTGTCAGTGGTGTCGTGTCAGTGATGTCGTGTCAGTGGTGTCGTGTCAGTGGTGTCGTGTCAGTGATATCGTGTCAGTGATGTCGTGTCAGTGGTGTCGTGTCAGTGATGTCGTGTCAGTGGTGTCGTGTCAGTGACGTCGTGTCAGTGGTGTCGTGTCAGTGGTGTCGTGTCAGTGATGTCGTGTCAGTGGTGTCATGTCAGTGGTGTCGTGTCAGTGATGTCGTGTCAGTGACGTCGTGTCAGTGATGTCGTGTCAGTGACGTCGTGTCAGTGATGTCGTGTCAGTGGTGGCGTTACACAATACACAAGCTAGTAGCCAACAGGACAAGGAAGTAGCTAATTATTTGCACGAACCTCAGTTCTAATCAGCTTTACGCGCGTGCTCACACACACACACGTGCATTGCACGCCTTCCGCAAACTTAACCACGCACACACACACACACACACACACACACACACACACACACACACACACACACACACACACACTGACACACACTTTGAGCTGGCCAGCCAAGCGGCGTTTTAATTTCTTCCCAGGAGGTTTTCGCGCGCACCACCAGTCTAAACAAAAGACAATTAGCCCAGCCGTCCAATATAATGAACACACACACACACACACACACACACGCATAGGCACTCATAACATGCATAGCCCCAGGCGTCTTCTGCTGAGATGAACGAAAGCAAAGCGGCGGGGGGGGGGGGGTAGGCATCTCAGTGGGGAGGGGCAAAGCAGTGCAGGGGGTCGCAGGAAGGATATATTACATGCGCTCCTAGCTACGGGGCTCCGCGTTATTGAAATTGACACGACACACAGCCATCCAGCAATGATGATAATTTGTGTGTGTGTGTGTGTGTGTGTGCATGTATGTGTCTGAGTGTGTATGTGTGTGTGTATGTGGCTGTGCCTGTGTGTGTGTGTGTTTGTGTTTGTGTGTCTGTGTGTGTACGTATGTGTTCGTATATGTGTGTGTCATGCTTTAAATTGCATATATATATATATATATATATATATATATATATATATATATATATATATATATATATATATATATATATATATATATATATATATGTTATCTGTTGTAGCTAAATTTAAGGATTTGCGTGAATGTATGTGTGCATGTATATGTATGTGTGTACATGTGTGTGTGTGTGTGTGTGTGTGCATGTATGTGTGTGTATGTGTGTGTATGTCGTCGAAATCGACGATAGTCCACTTGGTCGTAATCGACTATGATCGACGACGGAAACGACGAACGGCAACATTGGTCGCAGTAGATCAAGTGGACGAGACGAACGGAACAATCGTAACATCTCCATCATTCTGTTGGTCACCAACATACACACACACACACACACACACACACACACACACATATACATACACACACACAAACATACATACACACAATGTTCAGCGAACCATGACTTGGATAAAAATTCTTAGGGCGCATACACAACTTTTCTCCAATACATAATCCCCTTGTGGTTCGGTTGAAATTCGGTTCTATCAAACGTTTATCGATTAGTTGTCAATTTAAGTGGATCTCCGTAGACTATGTGTGAATATACGTGCGCCTGTTTAGCTTGCTCGACGATAGAAAATTACTTCTTTTTTTTCGGATCTGAAAGTAATAAAATATTATCTATTTCTGATGTTTTCACGCAGATTGATTTTTTTATCGTTGCAAATTTATGACGCTGAATAAATCGCCTGAAATTCGTCAAAGTCGCACATCGATAAAATAGAAAACTATAGTTTTTAATTTGACAAGTACACTTTTTACGTTGATAATATATTGAATATTTTGCTTAGATATGAATAAATATTTATTTTCGAACGCTTTCTCTATCTGTACACCTTTTGGGCGCTTCCAGTACACATGGGGCCACTGCACAGGGTGGTAATAGTGCACTTGCACTCTTCCCTCATGCTACTGGACTTGCCTGTAATTGTGATAATAATAATATCATTATTGTAAATAATAATTACCAGTCCCACATTGATATTTAAATTAATTGTGTCCTTTTAGAATAACACTACGCCAAATTGACAACAGTAAAATGAAACATTACACAATTGTCTATAATAAAAATAAATTGATACAATATACGATAAAAATACGATATTGTATACGATAAAAATGCTAATATATATATATATGCTAATTATCAAGAAAAATATAAAAATCTCCCGCATTCAGCCAGCCAAAATCTGTCTTCTCAGAACGTGTGCTATGTATACGTGGCAGCGTGTGCGTATGTATGTCTGTGTGTGAGTGTGCATGTCAGCGAGAGGGAGAGAGAGATTTGGCGCGCACACAACGCAGCAGTGAAAATGAGAACTGATTCTAATTAAGCTGATTGCGTTTGCCAGTCTGCGTTTGGCCAAGTGAAAAATCGCCTCCACTACAAATGGTGTCGGATTCATCTTCATCCGCCCGCGGCGATGACAGACACACACACACACACACACACACACACACACACACACGAACACACACACACAGACACACATGCACATACATATTCGTCTTTTGACGTAGGTACTGTGAGAGAGCGAATGCCAAAAGTCAGCATATGAACGATGTACACACACACACACACACACTTACACACACGTTTACACGCACACACAAATACAGACAGACATACAAACACACGTACCCAAGTTCTGTCTTTGCATTTTCTGGAAATATTTTGTTTTATAACTTGTTTGTGCTTTTCAACGCGTTTTTTGTATTTTTTCCTTTTTGGCTGCTTTCAATCGGCCGACGACCTAGAGGAAAAAAAAGCGACCCGGTTCTGTTTCAAGTCCTTTTTTGAGTCAAAGATGTGGGATACAAATAAATATATATATATGATAAGTATAAGGATGTGCGTAAGCGTCAAATTGTAATATTTTTTTCAAAAAACTCTGGATTTGCAAATGCTTGTATCTGTGTGTCTGTGTTTGTGTGTACTCACATATTTGTACTCACATATTTGTAGCTACTGGAAATGAGCTGAGCTCGAGCTGTCCTGTCTACTTGTCAATATCCAGCTTTATCCAGCCTCTCTTTGAATTTCCCAATACACTCACTGCATTCTCTACTTGTGCACTCAAGCCGTTCCATGCGTCCACACATCTACTAGGGAAGCGGACAATTTCACATTGCTAACACACCTCGTCTTGTTGAATTTACTGTCATGTCCTCTTCTATCTGATCCTGATCCCACACTAAGCAATCCTCTCTGTCAATGTTCTCCATTCCGATCTTATTTGTATACACGTTGATCAAGTCCCCTCTCAATCTCCTCTTCTCCAGAGTCGGCGGACAAAGTCTGGCTAATATTTCCTCATAGCTCAATTCCTTCAGCTCTTCCACCATCCTTGTCGCCACTCTCTGTATTCTCTCAAGTCTGCTCTTGTCTTTAGCCTTATGTGGACACCACACCACAGCCGCATACTCCATATGTGTGTGTATGTGTGTGTGTGCGTGCCAATTAAGTCACCTGCCCAAAGTTTACTCTCACACTGACACCTGTGTCTAGAGCGATGGCGCGTCATTTTTTCTCACTGATTCTTCACTTCTCACTGAGCCATCTCTTCATTTTCCACACACAACAGCGCTGATAAATCCAAATAAATTCAGTTTTTCTACAAAATATAATATCATGAGGTCACTAGAAGCGAAAATATACGATTTCTGATTGATAAAACACACACAAACATTTGTCCTGTTTTGTCCGACCTTGAAATTTCCCACTTGACAGCTCCTCCATTTCCTACCAGTGGGGGAATTCCCACATGCTACAAAACGAATGACCAGCTCAAAATAGTTTTGGGAAATTTCGATTTCGAAAGTTTTCAGAGAAGCCAGCGGATTTTTATAAAAGGTAATTGTAAGAAAGGCTAGAAGTCTCACTAAGCCTTGCATAATACCTTGAATAACATTATTGTGAATTAAGTCCACACCAAAAATTAACACATAAAATGATATCCCATATCACCAGTCAAAATTGATCTAGTTTCTGGTTTGGGCTATATATTTTTGCTACGCTAACATATATTGATATAATTTATCCGTCGGATTTTCCCCTTCACCTAATTAAGAGCTTGCAAGTGGCACCAATTAGATTAAATCACTTCAAGAGGTATAATTAGAGACACAGAAAGCATAGTGAACTTTTAAGTTCGCAGGACTTCAAAAAGTCTTAAAACTATGCATCCACTAATAGGCTGAATCGAATTGAAAAAAATCTGTAAGCCTTGATTCGAAGATGAAAAATATATTACAAACAGTTTTCCTACAATAATCATCATGATTTATATTGAAAAAAATACAAAATTCAATAACCACACATTGCATGGAGACTCATGAAGCCGCATGGCAAATATATATGTTAATATATATACACTTGATAAATGAATATTTATTACAACAAAAACAACAACACGAAAAATCAATCATATCACAAACTGACTGATTTCGTACATTCACATTACATTACATTGGCAATTCCATTCGTGATACACAATGATACACACGTGATACAGTAAATCGATAGCCGAAAAACAATTGTGAAATCCACAACACAACCACACACCCAGACACGTCCACACACACACACACACACACACACACACACACACACACACACACACACATTTGTCCATTAAGTGCACGTAATCCGCTACAGAAAGCATAGTCTTTGCACACCACCTAAATTGCACAAACAAATACACACACACACAGACACACATACACACACACACACATACACACATACATACAGACAGACAGACAGTCTGTCGGAGATTTGTTAATAAGAGCAGCTACTGCCAGCGCAGCAAAGCGTAGATCCAAGAGCAAAACCAAACAACGAAGGTCGCCCCACACACACTGACACACACACACTGACACACACACACACACACACACACACACACTGACACACACTGACACACACACAAACACACACCGACAATGCGAGAAACCAACAGAGAGATGCGTGTAGAGGCGTTGATGACAAGAAGGGCGGAGGGAGATCGCACTGAGGAAAGAGTGGTCTAGGGGGGAAAGCGGAAATGGAGAGAGAGAGAGATAGCAGGGCGCTGTCCACCAGTGGTCAAACACACACACACACACACACACACACACACACACACACACACACACACACACACACACACACACACACACACACACACACACACACACACACGCAGAGATCAATCATCTCGCACGTTTCCACTAGGCTGGTCGCTGAAGTTTTATATCTGTACGTGTGTATGTGTGTGTGTGTCCGTGTGAGTCTGGACAATGCGAACGCTAACGAGCGTGCAAACAAAAGTCGAACTCAGTTGTTAGGCTTTTGTTCATTGAGACGACTGCGATTTCAACATCAACACTGACAAGACACCACTGACACGACACCACTGACACGACACCACTGACACGACACTACTGACACAACACCACTGACACGACACCACTGACACGACACCACTGACACGACACCACTGACACGACATCACTGACACGACATCACTGACACGAAACCACTGACACGACATCACTGACACGACATCACTGACTGGACATCACTGACACGACATCACTGACACGACATCACTGACACGACACCACTGATACGACACCACTGACACGACATCACTGACACGACATCACTGACACGACACCACTGACACGAAACCACTGACACGACATAACTGACACGATATCACTGACACGACACCACTGACACGACACCACTGACACGACATCACTGACACGACACCACTGACACGACATCACTGACACGACATCACTGACACGACACCACTGACACGAAACCACTGACACGACATCACTGACACGAAACCACTGACACGACATCACTGACACGACATCACTGACTGGACATCACTGACACGACATCACTGACACGACATCACTGACACGACACCACTGACTCGAAACCACTGACACGACACCACTGACACAACACCACTGACACTACACCACTGACACGACACCACTGATATGTCAGGATAGGCCAACATTGGAAAAAAGCAAATATACTTATTATTGTTTTTCAAGGTCTTTCTCAAAGCGTAAACAACTACGATAAAATCCGTGTCAAGTGATTAAAATAATATGCAATATATGGCGTGTGCAACTAACTTCCAACTACTCTTTACTAACTAACAACTGTGTGTATGTATGTTTGTGTGTATGTATGTTTGTGTGTATGTATGTGTGTATGTGTTAGTGTGTGTGTGTGTGTGCTGTTGACTAGAAGATTAGATTGATTTCGACTGGGGTTTAACGATTTGTCTTGCTCACGAGGGAATGTATAGCTTCATTAATTTACACTCATACACACGCTTACACACACACACACAGATGTGTGTGTGTGTGTTTGTGTGTGTGTGTGTGTGTGTGTGTGTGTGTGTGTTTGAGTGTTTACAAGTCGATAGGAGTCGGTGATTAAGCGATGTAGCGGTGAGCGATCGCGTTCATTAAGAAGCTCAAGTGTCATCGGCATATATCCGACTCAACCATGCATCCACACTCCAATACACACACACTCACTGACACACACATACTAACAAACATATACTAACAAACACACACATACTAACAAACACACACACACACACATACTAACAAACATATACCAATACACACAAATACAAACACAAGCGCATACTAATACACACACAAACACATACTAATATATACACACACACACACACACAAGCACCTACTAACACACTGAATAGCACATAAAATAACACACACGAATACACTAGTGCACACTAGCATGCACACACAAGCACACACACACACACACACACTAATTCACACACACACACACACATATATTAGTACGCATACACACATACTAATATACACATACAATGGCATATACTAACACACACTAACACAGTGTGTTTATTGTGCCAGTGTTTCCCCTTCTAGTCATACCCACCCTTCAAGTCATCGACCACCCACATTGTGCCAGTGAAATTCGTGTATATTGGATAATGTGTGTATATAGTTTCGTGTAATTGTAGCCTGCAATGACGCAAGAGCTACATCATTTGTCGTGCGCTGTTTGTGACTCTACAAACGGAGTGCGACAGACGCACAATGATGTGGCTCTCTGCAGAGCATGCGACATATTCTGGCGGCGACACCAGGGCAGTGGCGTGCGGGGGAGACAGTGCGACCGTGGAGGCAGCTGCCGTCTCACTCCGCACGACAGATCGTGTGCACCGTGCCGTCTAGCCCGTTGCCAAGCTGTCGGAATTCAGGCCGAGCGGGCCCCCAGCGCAGACACGGGATCCGACCCCACGCAGCCGTGTCATCACTGCGGCACTGCCAACAGCAGAAGGCGGGTGATTTCCTGCGCGCAATGTGAGCGGTTGTTCCACCTCACTTGCGTGGGAATCACCCGGGCACAAGCCGACGTCTTGCCGGTGTGGCATTGCGGTGCGTGCATGCAGAGCCGCGGTGCGGATGGCGACGTGGACCCGCCAGCCGACGGTAACGACACCACTACTCCGACATACCTGGCTGCGGCGCTTGCCGAGCTCAGACAACAACGCCGAGTGCGTCAGCATGTCCCACGTGCGCTGCGTCATCGGGTGGCAGCCGACCTCGCACAGCACATCACGGCGGCTCTGGAACAGCGCTCCCTCTCGGCCTGGTGGAAGCTGCTGTCATACGCCTTGACGGGTCCGATCAGCTCCGACGCAGCAGCAATGAAGAAGCGGGGCACACAAAACCGAGTGCGATCACAGCACGACGAAGACGAGGCCAGATCCCGCGGCGTCAGAGCCAAGTGCGCCGATGGAGACATTGGCGCAGCTCTCCGCCTGCTGACATCCAGCGACTGCTTGGCCGGGGACGACGAGGCAGTGACCGCCGAGCTCGAGCGCAAGCACCCGCCTGCATTGCCGGACGAGCAGCTGCAGATGCATGACGCCGGAACACTGCCGATTTTTGAGGAGCACGAGATCCGCTCCGTCGTGCACTCGATGCCCAAAGGCTCATCGGGAGGACTGGACGGAATACGGCCGCTACATCTCCGCCAGCTCATCGCGCCACAGACGGCTGAAGCGGGTGCCCAGCTGCTGAAGGCACTGACGCAGCTGTGCAACTGTTGTGCAAAGGGGCGCATCCCGGACTTCGTGCTCGGCGCATTCTACAGCGCCCGACTAATCGCATTGCGCAAGAAGTCCGGCGGGCTGCGCCCAGTAGCCGTCGGCAGTGTTTTGCGGCGCCTCGCCAGCAAACTGATCGCTGGCAAAATGACGAGCGCAGTCGCACAGCAGTTGCGCCCCGTTCAGCTCGGAGTGGGGTGCAAGCTGGGCTGCGAAGCGGCCGTGCACGCCACGCGCGCTTTCGTCAATGAGGCTAACGGTCGGCATGGTCACATTCTGCTGAAGCTGGATGTGACCAACGCCTTCAACACCCTCAGTCGGCGCGCGCTGCTCGACGAAGTCACCCGTCGTTTCCCCGCAGCACTGCCGCTCGTCCAGCAGGCGTACGGCCAGCCAACCCCACTGTACCACGGCACCACGCGAATCTGGTCCTGTCGCGGTGTACAGCAGGGAGACCCGCTCGGGCCCATCTTGTTCGCCCTCGCCGTCGACCCAGTGGCCCAGTCTCTCCAGTCGCCATTGAACCTGTGGTACCTGGACGACGCCACACTGGCAGGCCCCAGGGAAGTGGTGCTTGCAGACGTCAGCCGCCTGATCCCGGCCCTCGGCAGCATCGGCCTCGAGCTAAACGCCGGCAAATGCGAAGTTGTCAGTCTGGGTCCAGCCACTGACACACGACCAGCAGAGACCGACGACTCGAACGAGGCCGCCACATCACTGCTTGCCTCGGCCACAGTCACGCCGCTCTCCGACCTCCATCTGCTCGGCGCACCAGTGCAGACTGGCGGCATTTCAGAGGCGCTCAACAAAATCCAGCACCAAACGTCCCTGCTGATCCAGCGCTCAGTCAACATCGGCTCGCACCCGGCGCTGTTTTTTCTCAGCAGGTACGCATCGGTTCCGCGGGCAATATATCTACTGAGAGCAGCGCCGGTTTACCAGGCCCGCGAACAAATGGGTGACATCGACGAGCAGCTGAGATCAGCCATCAGCGATTGCTGCAATGTCGCCATGTCAGACGCACAGTGGCTGCAGGCTTCTCTTCCGGTCCGCCACGGAGGTATCGGAGCCAGACGGCTGAGCGACGTGGCACTACCTGCCCACATCGCCTCGCTGGAAGCTACCCGAGACTTGGTCTGTCTCATTAACCACCGCACAAGCGGTGACAGACCCTGCTCTCTGGTGGCAGCCATCGAGGAGTTCGTGGACACCATGTGCCCGGACTTCAGCGCGAGCGAGCCACTGCAACAGCGCCACCTAGACGACCGATCTTCCTCCGTCCGCCAACAACATCTCCTCGGAAGCGCGAACCAGCTGTGCCGAGCCCGTCTCCTGGCCGCGGCCGCTCCTCACAGTGGCGCTTGGCTGTCAGCGCTGCCTGTCGCCAGCCTCGGCTTGCTGCTGCCAGACGAAGCCGTCCGAGTCGGCGTGGCGTTGCGACTCGGTGCCGCAGTGCAGGAACCGCACAGGTGTCG
Source organism: Sacculina carcini (assembly GCA_916048095.2). Classification (NCBI taxonomy): domain Eukaryota; kingdom Metazoa; phylum Arthropoda; class Thecostraca; family Sacculinidae; genus Sacculina; species Sacculina carcini. The sequence goes on along the minus strand of OU696593.1, from coordinate 5,079,700 downwards.
CTGCGGTGCCACAACTGACAGGTGGGGCCACCATAGCCTCTCATGCAGTCGCAATGCCGGCCGCCTGCCACGCCACACAGCGCTGAACAACATCATTCGCCGCAGTTTGGCGTCGGCAGGAATCGCCGCGGTGCTGGAGCCACGAGGCCTTGACCGCGGCGACGGCCGCCGACCGGACGGAATCACCGTGTTCCCGGTGCGGCACGGCAAGTCGCTGCTCTGGGATGTGACCTGCGTCAACACGTTCTGTGACACACATCTGCTGGACGGCGCGGTCACTCCCGGGGCAGCAGCGCAGGCGGCGGAAGTCCGAAAGCGGCGGCGCTACTCAGAACTGTGCCAGCGGTACGATTTCGTGCCGCTGGCCATCGAGACCACCGGCGTGATGGGGGCGCCCCTGGACGACTTCGTGAAGCTCCTGGGCGGCAGAATAAGTGAGCGTTCAGGGGAGCCGCGAGAGACGGCCTGGCTTCGACAGCGAATAAGCCTGGCCGTCATTCGTGGCAACGCCGCCTCCATTGTTTTATAGTAGTATTGTGAATATGTGTACGTGTTTGTAAATATATTTGTGTGTCTCAAAAAAAAAAAAAAAAAACACTAACACATAAACAGACACTAACACACACTAAAACACAAACAAACTCAAACACTAACACATACACATACACAAGCACATACTTATACACACACAATCACATACGTATACATACACAAACAAACACGCACAAATACACATACTAACACAAAAATACTAACACACACATATATAAGCACATACTAACACACACACTAACACACACATACAAGCACATACTAACACACAGAATAACACATACAATAACACACATACACACTAGCCCACACTAACATGCACACACAAACACACTCACACACACACTAATACACACACGCATACCAATACACATACACACAAACTAATACACACACACACACACACACATACTAACATTTGACAGAACCGCACCGAAGCTTTTCAACATGCTGCCGACGAGAGTCAAGATGTCACCAAATGTGAATATTTTCAAGAAGAGACTGAAAACGTTTCTATCTAAGAAATCGTGTATGATCTCTCCAATCAAGAGGTCAACATGCAATATTCATGTTGATTAAGTGATCGTCGGGGACGTGGAGCGTTGAACCACAACGCAACATCCCCACAACAACAACAACAACAACAACACTAACACTAACACTAACTCACACTAACACACCCTATGACACACCAAACACTAACTCACACTAACACACCCTATCACACACCAAACAAAGACACACACCAACATACACGCTAGCATACACCTTAACACATACACTAGAACACACACTAACTCACACTAGCACACATACAAGCAAACACACACACACACACACACACACACACACACTAACATACTAATACACACACACACACAATACTTAAGGAATTAACATATCATATGTGGTAAATACGAACACACACACACATATATACATATACATGCACACTTTCATATACATACACATACACACATACCAAGCACTATTATTTAAAAATCCTGTGAACAACAACTGGTTGAGAACATCACACACACACACACACAAACGTGTGTGAGTGTGTGTGCTTGTGTGTGTGTATGTGTCAGTGTGTGTATATTTGTGTGCAAGTGTCATTTGATCTCGTATATACATACCGTGTAAGTACGCATATATGTGTAAATATTTGTCAGTGTGAGTGTATATATATATATTGTTTGAAATTATACTAAAAAGTCAATTTATTGGAGTGCAATAAAACAATTTACTTTACTTTGCTTTATGTACACTCCTAGGATAGATGGTTGTTGTCCACATTTATCCAGAGTAACTATTTGCCCCCTAGACACATTTTCCCAGACACCCTGGTACTATTTGGCTTTGAGCACAATCAAAATACCCCGATCCGCTCAAGATCAAACACACAGCCTTATATATGCGTTCGTGTGTGTGTGTGTGTGTATGTGTGTGTGTGTGTGTGTGTGTGTGTGTGTGTGTTTGTGTGTGTGTGTGTGTGTGTGTGTGTGTGTGTGTGTGTGTGTGTGTGTGATTGTGTGTGTTTGTATGTCTGTTTCTGTGTGTGTGTGTGTGTGTGTGTGTGTATGTGTTTGTGTGTGTGAGTATGTTTGTGTGTGTGTGAGTATGTTTGTGTTTTAGCAACAATCTTCTCAGCAGACGCGCATACAAACGCGCATGCAGTCCACTTCATGCATATTCAGATAAGCCGGTGATTATCTTCGTCACTCTTCAGCTCTGTAATTTCTCGCACTCTTTCTGGCGCCATTCGCTTTCAAACTTCCGCAGTAATGCTTTTGTGTGTGTGTGTATGTGTGTGTGTGTGTGTGTGTGTGTGTGTGTGTGTGTGTGCGTTGTGTATGTGTGTGCTTGAGATTTCATTAAACATCGAGTTGATAGGTCCAAGTGATGTCGTGTCAGTGGTGTCGTGTCAGTGGTGTCGTGTCAGTGCTTTCATGTCAGTGATGTCGTGTCAGTGAGGTCGTGCCAGTGGTGTCGTGTCAGTGGTGTCGTGTCTGTGATGTCGTGCCAGTGATGTCGTGTCAGTGGTATCGTGTAAGTGGTGTCGTGTCAGTGATGTCATGTCGGTGATGTCGTGTCAGTGGTGTCGTGTCAGTGGTGTCGTGTCCGTGGTGTTGTGCCAGTGGTGTCGTGTCAGTGATGTCGTGTCAGTGGTGTCGTGTCTGTGGTGTTGTGCCAGTGGTGTCGTGTCAGTGGTGTCGTGTCAGTGGTGTCGTGTCAGTGGTGTCGTGTCAGTGATGTCGTGTCAGTGATGTCGTTTCAGTGGTGTCGTGTCAGTGATGTCGTGTCAGTGATGTCGTGTCAGTGGTGTCGTGTCAGTGGTGTCGTGTCAGTGGTGTCGTGTCAGTGGTGTCGTGTCAGTGGTGTCGTGTCAGTGGTGTAGTGTCAGTGATGTCGTGTCAGTGATGTCGTTTCAGTGGTGTCGTGTCAGTGATGTCGTGTCAGTGATGTCGTGTCAGTGGTGTCGTGTCAGTGGTGTCGTGTCAGTGGTGTCGTGTCAGTGGTGTCGTGTCAGTGGTGTCGTGTCAGTGGTGTAGTGTCAGTGATTTAGTGTCAGTGATGTCGTGTCAGTGGTGTCGTGTCAGTGGTGTCGTGTCAGTGGTATCGTGTCAGTGATGTCGTGTCAGTGATGTCATGTCAGTGATGTCGTGTCAGTGGTGTCGTGTCAGTGGTGTCGTGTCAGTGGTGACGTGTCAGTGGTGTCGTGTCAGTGGTGTCGTGTCAGTGGTGTCGTGTCAGTGGTGTCGTGTCAGTGGTGTCGTGTCAGTGATGTCGTGCCAGTGATGTCATGTCAGTGATGTCGTGTCAGTGGTGTCGTGTCAGTGGTGTTGTGTCAGTGGTGTCGTGTCAGTGGTGTCGTGTCAGTGGTGTCGTGTCAGTGGTGTCGTGTCAGTGGTGTTGTGTCAGTGGTGTCGTGTCAGTGGTGTCGTGTCAGTGGTGTCGTGTCAGTGGTGTCGTGTCAGTGGTGTCGTGTCAGTGGTGTCGTGTCCGTGGTGTTGTGCCAGTGGTGTCTGATACGCGATAAATTGCTAGCAGATTTCTTGTCAACAAATAGCTCCACACTGGCGACAATAACCGAACCAACACACACACACACACACACACACGCAGGAGCAGGGCGTCCAAGATTGAAACCAGGCCCCTGGAGAGTATCCAATAGCGAATGGAAGCTGCGGTGTGTATGTGTGTGTGTGTGTGTGTGTGTGTATGTATGTATGTGTGTATGTGTGTGTGTGTGTGTGTGTGTATGTATGTATGTGTGTATGTGTGTGTGTGTGTGTGTGCTGATTTCCTAACGAGACTATATTGGTTACAGGTAGACACACAGATTGTAATCATTGCAAATCAGCCATACACACACATACACATACACACGCACATACACACACACGTGTGTATTGAACGGCGCTGGAAGGTGTAGGTATGGCAAGGTATGGCGAGGTAGGTATGGAAAGCCGTATGCCAATTGTATAGCAGTATAGCCGTACATGTAATGGGACATTATGCACATACCAAATGGGAACATACTGTTAGTAATAATAATAAAAATGAATATTAAAAATAATAAAATACGTTAATAAGTTATATTGAAATCTCGCAGGCATACACTTTTCATTTGTCCAAAATAAGACGTAATGAAAAAAAATAATATAAAATAGCATTAATTATAATAATAAATAATGTAAAATGTGTTGAAATTTTATTCTCAAATTCTTTTTGTATTTTTCAGTTGAACCTCACGGGCGTATCAAGTGAGGGGGTCAGGGGGCTGAAGTCCCTCCCCCAAAAATGTTTCCATCAACTCCTCATAACCATGAGGTTCACTAAAAGAGGCCAATATAAATATTTTTCTGTATAATTTTATGATATAAGCATTATGGCAAAGACGTTGCATAATGATGCATGGGCTTGACTGATCGCTAACAAAATTAATCCCGAATCGGATCGATATGTCGTGTCAGTGGTGTTGTGTCAGTGGTGTCGTGTCAGTGGTGTCGTGTCAGTGGTGTCGTGTCAGTGGTGTCGTGTCAGTGGTGTCGTGTCAGTGGTGTCGTGTCCGTGGTGTTGTGCCAGTGGTGTCTGATACGCGATAAATTGCTAGCAGATTTCTTGTCAACAAATAGCTCCACACTGGCGACAATAACCGAACCAACACACACACACACACACACACACGCAGGAGCAGGGCGTCCAAGATTGAAACCAGGCCCCTGGAGAGTATCCAATAGCGAATGGAAGCTGCGGTGTGTATGTGTGTGTGTGTGTGTGTGTGTATGTATGTATGTGTGTATGTGTGTGTGTGTGTGTGTGTGTATGTATGTATGTGTGTATGTGTGTGTGTGTGTGTGTGTGCTGATTTCCTAACGAGACTATATTGGTTACAGGTAGACACACAGATTGTAATCATTGCAAATCAGCCATACACACACATACACATACACACGCACATACACACACACGTGTGTATTGAACGGCGCTGGAAGGTGTAGGTATGGCAAGGTATGGCGAGGTAGGTATGGAAAGCCGTATGCCAATTGTATAGCAGTATAGCCGTACATGTAATGGGACATTATGCACATACCAAATGGGAACATACTGTTAGTAATAATAATAAAAATGAATATTAAAAATAATAAAATACGTTAATAAGTTATATTGAAATCTCGCAGGCATACACTTTTCATTTGTCCAAAATAAGACGTAATGAAAAAAAATAATATAAAATAGCATTAATTATAATAATAAATAATGTAAAATGTGTTGAAATTTTATTCTCAAATTCTTTTTGTATTTTTCAGTTGAACCTCACGGGCGTATCAAGTGAGGGGGTCAGGGGGCTGAAGTCCCTCCCCCAAAAATGTTTCCATCAACTCCTCATAACCATGAGGTTCACTAAAAGAGGCCAATATAAATATTTTTCTGTATAATTTTATGATATAAGCATTATGGCAAAGACGTTGCATAATGATGCATGGGCTTGACTGATCGCTAACAAAATTAATCCCCTGCCAAAATTGCACTCTGAATCCGCCTCTGTTGAAATTCCATAAAAATTAACAGTGATCATGATCAGCTCGATCTTAAGATTGTGACTTTTTGTCTGCTAAATGAATTAAAGTAAAAAAAATTCGCCAATTCGCTTATTTCTAGTGATGCAGTTATACTTAATTTCCACCACACTCTTGGTCTTCTGTCGAATTTGATTTCAATGATAACTTTGTACTTTTGTAAGATTGGGTTAAATAAAATTCATTTTTAAAATGACGCAAGACAAAATCTTACTCAGATCTATCTAAATCTAATTCATTTCCCATTTACCATCAGTAGGGAATTTCCCACTCGTGTGTATTTTTACCGGATACTTGATACAATATATATATATATATATATATATATATATATATATATATATATATATATATATATATATGTATATCAGCTAAATTCAGGAATTTGAAAAATACAATTAACAAAATTTGCACCACATTTGAAACAATAAAACTTCAATGAAAAATGTCAACATGCTTAAAAATCATATAAGGATAATTTATTTATAGAAAATGTATAATAATTTATTCTAAAAATTTAGTCAATACCCATTTCTAAATTTACATGCCCAATTTGTTTGGTGTGTTATTTCCAAAAAAAAATATATAACGCAACGGTAAAATGCGAAAAATCATCTCTTTTGGCCCTCCTATGTGCATACAAGCAAATGCGCTTAACAAATAAAACACCAATTTTGAGTCTACGCGACTCTCAATTGTATACATTGCCCGCATGTGCATTGTTTGTGTATATGCGCGTGTGTCTGCGTGTATGTGTATGTGTGTGTATGTGTATGTGTGTGTATGTGCGTGTGTGTGTTTTTCTGTGTACAACCAGTTGTCTCCTACGGGTGCAGTACACTACAGCGATGTAAAGTCCAACAAAGACACACACACACACACACACACACACAGACAGACACACACACGCACATGTGGACTATTTCTCTGGTCCCATCTAGCTAATACCGTACAGGCAAGGGCACTTAAGGAGCGAGGAAAAAAAGTCAGCAAAACAAAAGCGAAATATTCTTCTCATGTACAAGCTTTTTTGCTAAGGTCTGCTAGATGCATTTACGTGTGTGTGTGTGTGTGTGTGTGTGTGTGTGTGTGTGTGTGTGTGTGTGTGTGTGTGTGTGTGTGTGTGTGTGTATGTGTGTGTGTGTATGTGTGTGTGTGTGTGTGTGTGTGTGTGTGTGTGTGTGTGTGTGTGTGTGTGTGTGAATGTTAATACACAAATGCTATATACCTCTAAGAATATGCCAAAAAAAATATTTCCTCCTTCCGCCCTTGGCAAATTTGTGTTTTTTTGTTGGAAATTACTTTGGTTTCATTTTATATTAAACAATATTGAACCGTTATTTTTGCTCTTGCATCACAGCTCAGAGTTTCTTGTGGATATTTGGAGCTTATTTGTGGCTTGTGGAGGGGCTGTTTTGAAGTGAACCGCTAATAAAGCATATGTTTTTTTTAATTTCATTGAATTATTCTCTACATCCTTGTTGTAGTTTTTATGTGTGTGTGTGTGTGTGTGTGTGTGTGTGTGTGTGTGTGTTTGTGTGTATGTGTGTGTGTTTGTTCTTACCGAGTTACCGAGTCTAGAGATGGTCTAGAATGTGTGTGTGTTTGTGTGTGTTTGTGTGTGTTTGCAGTTCTCATTGCCCTTCACCTGATTTCAGCTTCACACACATATAGTGTGTGCTTATATAAACTGAATACCGAAATTAGTAGATAGAATGGAATTGAATGGAATGGCAAAACAAAACAGCTAATATCTTCCAAATACAAATAATAGATAGAAAAGGCTAAAATTTGACTTATTTATATATTTTTTCATTAATTAATCATATGATCGTTTTGTTTCCTCATGCAATAATTATGAATATTAAAATTGTTGTATTTTTTTTTATATTTGCTTGTTTGAGTTTCAAATGTATATCAATCATATATATCAAGGCATATATTTCAAGACGTATAGATTTGTCACTTGTTTTGTCAAGATACTCAATATTTTCGGTTTACTTTTGTTTTTATTACATTTTGTGTCATGTTAATTAATTTAATTGTAAAATTACTCTGTAATTTGTTCAAAGTGATTTATTTCACATGTTTATACATCAATATGCACCAATAGATCGCTGATTAGTGCGGCCGTGTAAAAAATGCTAGAATATTCCAATGAAAAAGTACAAAAGTTTAAAAAGCACAAAAGTTTACGGATAAGAATACACACGCACTCTCTCTTGGGCGTTCAAATGTTGTGTTATATTTTGCATATCATTTTGTGTGTGTGTGTGTGTGTGTGTGTGTGTGTGTGTGTGTGTGTGTGTGTGGTAAGATTAATTTAGCCTGAGTGAACCACAACAGACTCACCTATAGATAGCACATACATACACACACACATGCACACACACCAAACGTGTATATACAGTGCAAGTAAAAACTCCAAAAAGCTTTCGAGTAGCTCAGTGGTTAGGCGCTGAACTCTCAGTGTATCAGAGGTTCGCGGTTCGAATCCTGGCCCGGGTTCGTTCTTCAACACCTCTGCTCAAGTCTACCTGGAGTCACCAGTGTGACTGAGATGGGCACACAGTGGGGCAGCGACATATTGTTAATACTCCAGTCCTGGGTTTTCATATTTCAAACAGCACACAAGGCAATGGCGGCGCCAAGAGGGGTCTTTGGGGGAGCTAGATCCCCCCAAAATATGCCAAGCTTCACCTAAGCCCCCCAAAAATCGTACTCATTGACATTAAAATTTCTTACCACTGTAAATTAAGTCCTGTAATTTTGGTTCAAGTTCGAGGACTGAATCAGTGTGCCCCAGTCCCATAATATAATATCATGTAGTCAGCATTCGAGTGTAGCTCTTCATGCTTCGCCAAGCCCCCTCAACTTTTTCCTTAGTCCTCCTTCAGCGCCCCATCCAAAAATCCTGGCACCGCCGCTGGTACAATGCCAAATACTGACAATTCATATTATTATTATTGTTAATACCATTCAGTTATACCCTTACAATAGTTTATATTAATATCAAGTTATCACTATTGTAGAATTGATCAAATTTCCCACATAAAATAGATGTTTTCTCAATTAATTTCATAAAATCAATACCAATCCTTCATTCCTCGAAACGAATCCCTGTGTAAATGCACAAATATACATCTATATCATGTGTGTGTTTGTCTCTCTGTTTGTGTATTTTGTGTGTTTGTGTGTGTGTGAGCTCTTTCTCGGTGGCTTCCAAACTTGTCACTGCAAAAACCAATGGGGACCTTACATCGTTCTCTCATCTATTCGTTCGACAGCGTGTGTGTGTGTATGTATGTGTGTGTGTGTGTGTGTGTGTATGTGTGTGTGTGTTTGTTTGTCAGTGCATGTGTGGGCCAAGTTTTCCTATAAGCAACGCACACACACACACACACACACATATCAGAGCCAACCACGTTCAACCGACATTTATGTCGACCGTCGTCGTTCGTCGATTACGACGCATATGGGTCATCGGTGTCGACGCAATCCATACTAATGCTGGCTATATATATATATATCATTATGTATATACTCATTCAGACAGACGACATTATTCTAGTTTTCAATATTCTTCTTAGTTGTCACGATCGTTCGTGCGGGTTGTTGATGATCGCTGTTGAGTTTGTGCAGTAATTCGCCGATGTGTGACATTTCGGAGCAGCCGGTCTCCATGCTTAGACAATGTGGTCAACTAAATGCCGTTTGTTTGTTGTTGTGTGTACGCTTATAATTCGTAGAAGAAGCCAATTGAAAATTGATCTCGTTTGTCTGAATTCGGAGGTTCTTCTAGGCTACACCTGATCCTGCAGATTCTGCAGATCCTGTAGCAGATCCTGTAGCAGATCCTCCTAGCAGATCCTGTAATCAAATAGACGTATGCTTATGTAGAACCGTATCTTTGCCGATTTGCGCATTTCCAAAGTATTCGTCTACTCTATTTCTATTCATACATTTTATTTCCAGCTGGGCATGAATATACATAAATATTCAGCACAAAAATACAATATAATATGATCATACGATCATACGCCACACCATACATATTTATAATTGTGTATTGTGCTTTTGATTGAAAATACAGTAAAAGCTCTATTTGAGCGGCATGCAGTTCTATTTTTCAAACCTTCCCCCGTAGTGTCGTTCAATTAGAGTCTGCCGCTCTATTTTTCCACTAGCTGGTCAGAATTTTGAGAGGATACGGTATATTTTATAGATGAAAAAAAACTACGTAATGTATGCATATTTATTTAACAAAAGATACAAATACAAGTTGATTACTGGTAAGTAATCACAAATTCACTAATAAAAATCAAGCGATACGTCCTAGTGTAGCTGTCAAAGTGAGATTTAATTACAGATTACGTTCAATTAGATTAGGTGTTCTTAACTGGGGGTACTCGCATTCCTAGGGGTGCAAGCCTGGTTCCTAGGGGATGCAAGAACTGACTTCTGATTTAAAAGGGGTGCCTGAACACTAAGAAAGATTGAGAACCACTGAATCAGAGGGTGCCGTTCTATTAGAAGTTTTGCGGAATATGTCAAAGTATGCAGTATATATATTGTTCATATTCCTGCGTATATATGTATACATGTATTAAATGTAGCTTAGTATGAGTCCAAAACGGTCTTTCCTAAATGAATATGCAATATTGCAAAATATTTGGTTTGCATAAAATGAAATGACGCAGTTAAATGGCCACGATATTTTCGTCAAATATTTACTTACTTAATTATTTATTTATTTAGTTGGCCAACAGGAGAAAATATTTCATTTGAAAGCTGGTTTACAAATGGCAGCAGCCCATACTACACACACACATACACACATACACGCACACACACACACACAAACACACACACACACACAAACACACACCAGTTAGTCAAGCCAGTGGAGTCTGGTTTAAGGTGGAAAATTGGTCCAATTCTCCGGCAGAGATGTATGTGGAGAGTGAAAAATGGATTGGACAGAGAAAATTCAGAGAGAGAGAGAGAAAAGGAGAGAGTCAAGGAGGATGATTAAGAAAGAAAGAGCGCTAGGAGTGGAAGAAATGCGCCGCTAAACAATGTGGTAAGCGGCTTAGAAGCGACGGGCATTTTACCGCTAACGACACTCACTCAGTCAGCTGAGCAATGCGAGCGATTTTTTAGCGGCGCTCATTAGCCAAGACTGCCGTTTGGGGCTGCGGTCATAGGCGGACGTAGTTGAGAAAATGGGAGTTGTTGGAGCTAGCGTTGTGTTTGTTTTTTGTGTGTTTATTTTTGTGTTTATTTTATGAGTTTATTAGATGAGATAAAAGCAGCACTTGTCTCCGTAAAGTAATATGAACAATTACAACTAATAATGAAGTAATGTGAAGTAAATGTCATTTATTGAAATTCACACACAATATTTTCGATAAACACCACTCAGACTCACACACACACACACACACACACACACACACACATACATACACACACAGACACATACACACGCAATAAAAATCACTAAATATTTTCGAATTTACGGCGAATAAAAGGTCACCTCTGACTAAATTAGCTTTAACCCGCTAAAACAGAGAATCTAAGCCGGGGGAGCTTGAACTTTTGTGAAAAATTAAAGAGAATGTGTGCTTTGATCTATGCATTATATATTTTCCTGAAAAATACTTTTGCGCAATTATCTCAAACAAACTCATGTTGTATGATTGTTCATTCATTTTTAAGAGAAAAAGTTTTACTGTTAGGTCGTTTGTATTTATATCTTATTTTTTTATAAATCTATCAAGAATACAGGGGGTGTGAGAACTGAGTGCAGATTCAAAAAGGGTGCCTGAACACTAAACAAGGTTGAGAGTCACTGCACTCGACCACCTGAAACCTCTGAAACCTCTGAAACACCTGGAATATCTATACTGTGTCCACTCGAGAGCGTACACTTATTCTTATTTGAGTATGGAGTGAGTGCTTAATGTACACTCAGCGAAGATCAGGTCTTGTCGCTTTGAACACACACACACACACACATACACACACACACACACACACTCACACACTCACACATACACACACAACCCAATTCGATTTCAACACGTTCGCAGAACGGCGAAACTTTTACAACCAGCTCCAATGAATCTAATGTACTCCACGCTTCAGAGCCATTGGTAGCGTATGTGGTGGCGTCACTGTGGCCGTGTCGTCCATCCCAGGAGACGGAGACGTTAAGTGCTGCGACCACGTGCCGTTTCGTCGTGACTTCTTTGTGGACACGTATTAAACATACATTCTGCAGAGGCGTAGCTAGATGGAACATACATCCATCAGCCGGCTTAGGCAAGATTGCAACGATGGCCCCGATTGCAGAACTGCAACCACAGCCGTTCCATCCACCGTTCTGACTGCAATTGCGCTACTTCGCGCTGAGGACAAGCCGAAAAACAGCCGAGCTTTAGTGCGGACATCGCTTGTGGGCTGTTCAACAGGAAACAACACACCCGACGAGTTGTGCTCGCTGTCTTCGCCCGGAAATTGGCCATCAGCGGACCGCGTCCGTCGCCGATCCCTCGGGAGTCGCGGGTCCACTTGTCCGATCACCACAGCCACACCAGCGCAACGGTGTACGAGCGGTTGGGCGAATTCAATTGTCGCCGATGGTGGCAAATTGTCGCCGAGGCCCCCCGTGTCCAAGCTGAGCAACACACGACTACCCTTCTGACCAGTGGCGTAGCCAGGGAGTCCATCCCGGGAGGCACGTTTTAACAGGGGAGGCACAAGAGCTGCGGAAAACGTTGAATTATCAGTTATATCTGAGAGGAAAATTTCTCTGAATATGCTATTTAATATTTGTTGTCTTAATCTCAAATGAAGGAATGAAGTCAAGATGGATTGAAAATAATGATATTCCCCGATTATGTGACTGGAATCATGCACTATTATAAGAGGTTCATATTTTCAGCTATATCGACATATGAACTTGTTAATCCCTTGTTACAGTCGTGTTGAAACACACAAAATCTCTTGCGGCTAAGTGACCAGCAAGCATACATGATGGCGGGGCGGGGAAAATTTCCACCCCGGGCAACAGCCTGGCTACGCCACTGCTTCAGACACTGTTCCCTTATTGTGCCTTCCTTCCTTACCGGCTCCATTCTAGCTGTGTAGTTGCGGCCTCGCCAAGGAAAATTCACTTTCTGTAATTCTATTTCTTCTCAGCTGCAGTGTCCCAGTCTTTTTATATGCCTGCATTTGTATGCTTGCGTCTGCATGTGTCTGTATGCGCGTGTGTGACCCTAGAATCATGCATCTATCTCTGTGTATGTGTGTGTGTGTGTTTTTTTTGTGTCAGATATAATCGCGCCTCGTGTATATACCGTACAACCTCCATTTGAACGACATGCAGTTCTATTTTTCAAACCTTCTCTCGTAGTGTCGTTCAATTGAAGCAGTGGTTCCCAACCTGGGGGTAAATTACCCCCTGGGGGTAATTTAGCAATTGTTCGGGGGTAATTTATGGGTGACAGGAAAATGTTAAGAATTCTGAAATTCAAGAAAACATTACGGTACCTTGTATTGGGATTAATGTTAACTTATCATATTATGTTTATTGTTTGCATTGTGTGGATATTGTATTGCTCATATGGCGTGTTATATATAGTTGTGTGTGCACGCGTGCGTGTGTGTGTGAAGCTTACAGTAACATGTACAGTAACAAAGGGGTAACATGCTTAATATGGGATGCTAAATTGGGTAACAAGCTGAAAAAGTTTGGGAACCACTGAATTAGATGATGCCGCTCTATTTTCCAACTAGCTGGTCAGATTTTTGAGAAGAAACGGCCAACTTTGTGGATGAAAAAATAACCAGGTAGCGTATACATATTTAATTGCAAAATACACAAATACAGGAAGATTTTTGGTAAGTAAACACAAATTCACTTAGGAAAATCGGTCAGTCATAGATATTGCCAAAAGAATAACAGTTCATCAAAGTAACGTTTAATTGGAGGTGACGTTCAATTAGAGGTTCCACAGTATATATTATAGTTTAATATAAATTGTTATCACAGTATATGACACATCTTACTGCATAAGTACAAGTAGAACTGAAAGAATTTGACCAGATCAGACATATTTATGATTGAATTTTGAAATCCCATTTCCGGTTGTGCGCAAAATGTTTACCTTGGAACTTTTCCCCGGTGCAAATTAATGTGTGTTGCTCTCAAAGTTTACAATTGGCGATTCCATCAGATGAAAATTAATGTGTTTGGCAAGAGGGAAATTCCGATAGGAAAACTCCAATTTGATTATGTCCAAGATGAAAGTGAACTTGGCGAAAATTAAAAACTAATTTGGCAGAAGTGAAATTTGACTTCTTGACCGCAAATAAAGTTAAATGAATTTCGCGAAAATGAATATCATTGTTGACTTAACTAGTTATATACTGAATGCGAAATATTATTCAGTATAAAATAGCATTCCTACTATATATGTCTCACCAAGGCTTACTAAATACGTATTTAGTTTGCACTGACATGCACTATAAAGTACTTTTAGGTAATACATAATAATTTAGTTTAGTTTAGTTTAGTTTAGTTTAGTTTAGTTTAGTTTAGTTTAGTTTAGTTTAGTTTAGTTTAGTTTAGTTTAGTTTAGTTTAGTTTAGTTTAGTTTAGTTTAGTTTAGTTTAGTTTAGTTTAGTTTAGTTTAGTTTAGTTTAGTTTAGTTTAGTTTAGTTTAGTTTAGTTTAGTTTAGTTTAGTTTAGTTTAGTTTAGTTTAGTTTAGTTTAGTTTAGTTTAGTTTAGTTTAGTTTAGTTTAGTTTAGTTTAGTTTAGTTTAGTTTAGTTTAGTTTAGTTTAGTTTAGTTTAGTTTAGTTTAGTTTAGTTTAGTTTAGTTTAGTTTAGTTTAGTTTAGTTTACTCTACTCTACTCTACTCTACTCTACTCTACTCTACTCTACTCTACTCTACTCTACTCTACTCTACTCTACTCTACTCTACTCTACTCTACTCTACTCTACTCTACTCTACTCTACTCTACTCTACTCTACTCTACTCTACTCTACTCTACTCTACTCTACTCTACTCTACTCTACTCTACTCTACTCTACTCTACTCTACTCTACTCTACTCTACTCTACTCTACTCTACTCTACTCTACTCTACTCTACTCTACTGTACTCTACTGTACTCTACTGTACTCTACTGTACTCTACTGTACTTTACTGTACTTTACTGTACTTTACTGTACTTTACTGTACTTTACTGTACTTTACTGTACTTTACTGTACTTTACTGTACTTTACTGTACTTTACTGTACTTTACTGTACTTTACTGTACTTTACTGTACTTTACTGTACTTTACTGTACTTTACTGTACTTTACTGTACTTTACTGTACTTTACTGTACTTTACTGTACTTTACTGTACTTTACTGTACTTTACTGTACTTTACTGTACTTTACTGTACTTTACTTTACTTTACTTTACTTTACTTTACTTTACTTTACTTTACTTTACTTTACTTTACTTTACTTTACTTTACTTTACTTTACTTTACTTTACTTTACTTTACTTTACTTTACTTTACTTTACTTTACTTTACTTTACTTTACTTTACTTTACTTTACTTTACTTTACTTTACTTTACTTTACTTTACTTTACTTTACTTTACTTTACTTTACTTTACTTTACTTTACTTTACTTTACTTTACTTTACTTTACTTTACTTTACTTTACTTTACTTTACTTTACTTTACTTTACTTTACTTTACTTTACTTTACTTTACTTTACTTTACTTTACTTTACTTTACTTTACTTTACTTTACTTTACTTTACTTTACTTTACTTTACTTTACTTTACTTTACTTTACTTTACTTTACTTTACTTTACTTTACTTTACTTTACTTTACTTTACTTTACTTTACTTTACTTTACTTTACTTTACTTTACTTTACTTTACTTTACTTTACTTTACTTTACTTTACTTTACTTTACTTTACTTTACTTTACTTTACTTTACTTTACTTTACTTTACTTTACTTTACTTTACTTTACTTTACTTTACTTTACTTTACTTTACTTTACTTTACTTTACTTTACTTTACTTTACTTTACTTTACTTTACTTTACTTTACTTTACTTTACTTTACTTTACTTTACTTTACTTTACTTTACTTTACTTTACTTTACTTTACTTTACTTTACTTTACTTTACTTTACTTTACTTTACTTTACTTTACTTTACTTTACTTTACTTTACTTTACTTTACTTTACTTTACTTTACTTTACTTTACTTTACTTTACTTTACTTTACTTTACTTTACTTTACTTTACTTTACTTTACTTTACTTTACTTTACTTTACTTTACTTTACTTTACTTTACTTTACTTTACTTTACTTTACTTTACTTTACTTTACTTTACTTTACTTTACTTTACTTTACTTTACTTTACTTTACTTTACTTTACTTTACTTTACTTTACTTTACTTTACTTTACTTTACTTTACTTTACTTTACTTTACTTTACTTTACTTTACTTTACTTTACTTTACTTTACTTTACTTTACTTTACTTTACTTTACTTTACTTTACTTTACTTTACTTTACTTTACTTTACTTTACTTTACTTTACTTTACTTTACTTTACTTTACTTTACTTTACTTTACTTTACTTTACTTTACTTTACTTTACTTTACTTTACTTTACTTTACTTTACTTTACTTTACTTTACTTTACTTTACTTTACTTTACTTTACTTTACTTTACTTTACTTTACTTTACTTTACTTTACTTTACTTTACTTTACTTTACTTTACTTTACTTTACTTTACTTTACTTTACTTTACTTTACTTTACTTTACTTTACTTTACTTTACTTTACTTTACTTTACTTTACTCTATTGCGTGTGATACAAGCTCCAACCAACTGTTGATTGAGTACGATACACATGTGCAAAGTTTGAACATTTTTCAGTCAAACTTCACTAATGTCAATCAATATATCTTTCTAATTTGTTGTGTGTGTGTGCGTGTGTGTGTGTGTGTGTGCGTGTGTGTGTACGTGTGTGTATGTGTGTGTGCTTGCATCATAATTGAAAGGTATAAATGCATGTAAGTGTTTTTGGATGTACGAGTATGTTCGATGTACATGTATGTATGTACTACGAGTGTATTGAAAAGCTACACATCAAAAATGTACATATTTCAGTCAATAGATTGAAGCCAAGTTAATCGCGCACATAAGAAAACATTTCAGCAATATTCTATTGTGAAATTTGTGAAATTTCACAAGCATACATGAAATTGTCAAATGGGAAGTGAGTCTGCGGTTTTTCATTATAAATCTAAGAAAGAGATATCTAATTACAACCAGACATGCGTACAAAAACACACTCTTGTCGAAACGCATTCACACAAACACACACACGCGCACACACATACACACACACACACACATACACATACATACATACACACGCACACGAGTACATTGACGCCAAAAACTTTGCACAGCTTTCAGACAGCCCGAAGCAAAGTTTGACACGCCTTGGAAAATGAGAAAATTTTGCTGCAAACACACATGCATGTACGTACGCGTGTGTGTGTGTGTGTGTGCATGTGTGTGTGCATTTGTTTGATGTTGCACAAAGTCTGGCAAGAACCTGTTTTTGGCACTGAGGTGGATTTGTTGTTCTCGCAAAAATACAGTGTATATACGGGTTAAATTATTAATAGAGACGGTAAAATTCTAGGTTCACCCATTGTATTCTTATCTTTTAGAACAAGCGGTTTTTTAGGATCAAAGTCCAAATATTTCAACTCTGCGATAAAATTTAAGTTAATGCACACACATCTCAAAATAAATGGCATTTCATATTTTTCTTGTAGACCTTATTTATAAATCAAACAAAAATGAATGTGGCGAAATCTCCATTTTAAACATTGGATTAATTCCAAAATTCTTCTAATCGACTCTGGCACGAATTAATTGACGAATCAATAATTTGTATTTAATTCCAGATTTTTCATTCGATTATAGTGCTATTATGTTGGTTGTATAGAATGATGGTTGATTTTAAATAAAATACTTAAAGCTTTAATTATAAATGTCATTCTATTATTGTGTAAAACAAATCTCGTATAATCTATTTATACTGATTGCATTGGTAAAAAAACTAACGTAAAACCTCTAATAGAACGACTCCTTGACGTAACAATTGTAAAATAACTCACCGATTATTAATAGTGAATTTGTTTTTTACTTACCAGTAATCACCCTTTATTAGTGCATTTTGCTGAAGAAATATGTATACGTTAACTGGCTTTCCTGTCATCGATAAAATATACCGTATTTTCTCAAAATTCTGACCAGCTAGTGGAAAAATAGTGCGGCACCCTCTAATTGAACGGCACTCCGAGGGAAGGTTTGAAAAACAGAACGATACAAAGCTCAAATAGAAGTATGGTTTATTACGTATACGGTATATTACGGTATACGGTATATTACGTCTACGGTATACGGTATATTACGTCTACGGTATACGGTATATTACGTCTTTTAGTCTTCCCAGATGACTGTTGTCTTTTGCAGACTCAGACTTTAAACAAACAAAGCTTCATGAGTAAACGCTGTTCGCATTTTACGTTCCATAGCTATCCCTCTAGGCAGGTTGAATTAATTTTGGGAGCCAATGTTGAATGTTGGTCGCAAATTCTGAGAGTATATATTGGTCGCGAGATATTCGCCGCGGAGCAAGCAAGCGCACACAGGAAGTCTAACTTAGCGGCAAACTTGCTACTTGCACCGACACACACACACACACACTTACATACAAATACACACACACGCATACACGAGCGAAAAAGCAAAGTTTGTCAGGCAAAGCTTCCTTATCGCAATGTTGCACAAACATCGTGCGTTGAGCGTTGGGACCACATTGCATTAGCGCTATAAGTTGGAGGTTGATTAGATAAAATTGATGAATTTATCCGTCGAAGAATATATAAGTGTATAGAAACACACACACACAAAGACACACATAAACACATACACATACACACAAATTGTCAGAACCATTTAAACGAGACTTGTCAGGAAAATATTGAATTTCTTGAAGGGAAAATACATCAAATATGTCTTCAGTGTATGATTTATATATTTGTCAACATTTGCGTTGGGAAGAAGTTGTTAATGAATGGAAGAATTACAACATTTGTGTATGTGTTGAATTATCGCTTTGCACTCAAGATGTATTTTCACAGCAAAGAAAACAAAATGAAAATTTAAATGTAAGTTTTCAAAGCAAAAAAATCAAGCTTGTCCTGTTGAAAATTAATGTTATGATTACTATCAAACAAGAAATAAAATTTCCATAAAATTGGCGATAATTTATTTATTTACTGAGACAATAACATTTTATAAAGGAAACGAAATAATTCGGACGAAACACCAAAAACAAAAATATTACTTTCTCTTAGCTCCTGGCGACCTCATCAAATGTATGGGCGATCCAAGTTTAGTTTGAGGTGTTAGGAACCACTGAATGTTGAATATAGATGGCCCAGATACCGTTTGTCCTTGGTATGCAGGGCATAAACTCAGCCAGAAACTAGGGAAAATTACCCCTTGGGGTAATTACCCTTTGGGGTAATTTAAATTATATTATGTACTTGACTAATGTTTAAAATCATTTTTATAATTTATTTATTTATTTAATTTTCCCCTGGGGTAAATTACCTCCTTGGGGTAAATTACCTCCTTGTGGTAATTTAGCAATTTAATGGGTAATGGGTAGGTGACAGGAGAATATAAGGAATTCTGAAAATCAAGAGAGCATTGCGGTGCCTGGTATCAGACATTAGATAATGTCATTAGAGATGTAAATTACACAAATACAATATATATAAATAGTATAGTGTTTTACTTCAGTCATATACCGTAAAAGCTATTTTTAGCTATGTCGTTCTATTTTTCAAACCTTCCCTAGTAGTGTCGTTCAATTAGAGGGTTCCGCTCTATATTTCACCTAGCTGGTCAGAATTTTGAGAAGATAGGGTATATTTAGTGGATGAAAAAAGAACCAGGTAACGTATATGTATATGTGGCGTTTGGGTAGCCACGGAACAACACAAGTTAACAACGTGAGTGCTATGGACCGACTGTATTTACAAGCACAGACATAACAAACAAGCTCACGCACACATGGTCCTACAATACATACACAATGACACGGACAAACATGACACACAGACATACAGACAAACAGGCGCACACAGAGCTGGTAGGGTCGCGAGGTGGCGCGAGACGGAAGTTGTGTCGCTCCACATATATATATTTAACAAAAGACACAAATAAAGAGTGGTAATTAATCACAAATTCACTAATAAAAATCGCTCAGTCATAGCTATTGTTAAAAAGGACGAATTCATTGAAGTGACGTTTAATTAGAGGTGATTTTCAAATTGAGAATTTACGCTATATATTCATTTTAGTACGATATATATTTTAGGGTGAATCATTATTGTAGATCCTTCCTCACATAGTCTCATTCTCTATGCTACGGTTTGATTTCATAGTTTCCTCTGTTCTTGTCGTGCGCTAACTGTTGTAGATATTTTTCTCTAGTTGTGCTGCCTTATTTGTTGTGTTTGATATTTGCTTTGTATTTGAATTTTTGTGTCTCGTCTTCTTTTCATGTTTGTTTGTTTGTTTGTTTGTTTAGTACGGTGGCTCCCAAACTATTTCGCTCAGCCAACCCCAGAACAGATCCCGAGAGCTACATGACCCCCCAGCAAAAATATCAAAAGTTATAAAAACACCTCTATACTGAATTCTCATCACATTCAATACTCTAATGCCATCGTTATTGAATTTATTCGAAAAAACAAAGAAAAAACATCAGGTGTTCATCGCATGGAGTATTTTGCAAATTTTCACAGATGCAATTTTTTTCAGTTGGCTCTCACGACCTGAAGTGGTCTCGCGAACCTCTGGTTTAGTAGCTGTACTTTTCCAGGACTGACAGTTAAGCCACACAGCTACACTGTGGACATCTATAAACTAGAATAAGATGTTTGTGAACAATACGCTAGCGCCGCGTATAAGCATTAGTCCTGTGATGACTCCAGAAACACAATTACTGTAGTCCGTGTACCTTGTGGGAAATTCCCCACTGGTGGGAAACGGAGGCGTTGTCAAGTGGGAAATGAGAGGGTCGGACATAACAGGACAAATGTGTGTGTTTTTATCAATCAGAATTCGTTTAATTTTGTTTCTAGTGACTTTCTGATGTTTAATTTTTGGAACAAGTGTATATATTTATATTTATCAGCGTTGTTGTGTGGAAAATGAAGAGTTGTTTCATTGAGAAGTTCAGGGAATCAGTGAGAAAACAGTTGTCAATCAAAGAGAAGATTGCACTTGCCTTTTCCTTGCAGACAATGAGTTTATCCTGCAAGCTGGAAGCTGGAGCGCATTGAGAGACTACGGATGCGGAACTTGGATTGTTGAAAATATTTCATCACATCCTGTATAATCATTTCAGTCTGTTTTGAGTATCTTGACCTCAGCCATCCATCAAACCAAACAGACCACAGGCCACATATTTGCCAAGATCCATTTCTTAAATAAGCTAAGTTGATAATACCACAAATAATAGGAGAACCTCAAAAATAATTTTCAAAAACATTTTAGCGACATTGCGTGTGTGTGTGTGTGTGTGTGTGTGTGTGTGTTCAAAGAGTATTGTCTTGTATTGGGTATTTTGCAGTTGTGCACACAAAACAGACACACACACACACAAAACAGACACACATACACATACACATACACACACGCACAAAGCTTTTTGCTATGTGAAAATTGAGGCAAAATGGACGCTGACGTCAATGAATGTCGAAAATGTTGCAAATTGAAAAATTGCACGATATTGCAGAATGAGTGAGCGCAGCAGGCATTGCGCCATTGCTGAATTGAAAAATCTCATTTAATCTATAAATACTAGCTTGGCATGACGATTCTATTTTGCGAGAAATATATAGATTTTGATAACAAGTGTGTATCTTTTTGCTTGTGGGCGAACATCTTTTAGTCCACTTTTATCTCAATTTTGCCTAAAAATTATGATTTATTTCGTTAAAGTTTAGTTAATTCTAAGCTAACATCACATACCCAACAAATCAAACCCTATAAGAAACACACACAAATACATACACATACTCACACATACACACACATACATACACATACTTATACACACACTTATACATATACATATATGACTTACTCATACATACATACTTATACTTATACATATACATACACATATATACTTACACATATACATTCGGAATTATCTTCATGCAATATATGTTGAAAATTGTACAATTCGAAGTTTTGTTTGTCTAGTTTTGTCTAGTCAATATTATGAACACAAATTATTTCCAAACACACCGAATATGTAGGACTAAATTTTTATCGGTCTGATTTTCAGTGTATCGCATGATTTTGATATAATTTCTTCGTTCTTCTGAAGGTTTTGAAAACTAGGAAAATTTCCTAAGTTATTCAGCTTGAATTTTTTTGCTTTTGATTTTACATCAACAAACATATAGTTAGATAGATTAAAAGATATATTCATATATTTATTGGTATCTGTTGAAAAGAGTCTAATCCTTTCCCAATCATTTTTGCAAAAGCTGTTTGAATTTTTCACCAAAAATAAATGCACAAATTCCGTGTGCTGCAAGTTGGTATTTTCAAAATTCTTGATGTAGCGCAAAGCTGAATTTCAAGTTTAGCTCACATGGACGCGTGTATCAGCGTGTGAATTCTACAATGACGTAGGTAGTTCACTAGCAATTCGATATTCTCCCATAGGCCAATGCATACTGTGAATGGGATTTAAAGTACACACGCACACACACACACGCACACACGCACACACACGCACACACGCACACACGCACACAGACACGCCCATGGTTTTGTGCAAGACACGTAGATATATAATTGTATAGCTTTGTGTGTGTATGTGTGCGTGTGTGTGTTTGTGTGTTGTATGTATAGTTGTATGTAAGCTAGTGACAATTTGTGTATTCAAGTGTGCGTCAATATGTGTGTGTATGTGTGTGTATGTGTGTGTATGTATGTGTGTGTGTGTGTATGTGTGTTTGTATGCGTGCGTATTTAACAGCGAATGCTAACGCGGTATCTGTGTCTGTGTGTGTGTGTGTGTGTGTGTGTTCGTGTATGCGCGTATGCGTGTGAGTGTGTAGGTTGTGGTGGTCGGATGTTCAAAGACTGGCACCTGACACGTAGCACAATAGCGCTGCGTCGCATTCGTCTGCAGTGCGCCGGGAAACGCCGTCTTCTTACCGCGTCATGTTTGCCGCACGCCGTCAATGCTTCCTGGCGCCTACCAGTGGCGGAGCCAGGGAGGGGGTTGGACGGCTGAAGTCCCCTCCCCCTGTGAGCCCTCCCAAATTCCTGCCCATGAACATTTCGAGTGTAGTTTCTCATATATCGCCATAGTTCGGTATATTTTTGCCTTAGCCCCCCCACCGGAATATCCTGGCGCCGCCTCTCTCTGCTGGCCAGCCAACAGCGCCGAAGATTGCACGTGCGGATAACACGGAAAGGACGAAGAAAGAAAGAGAAAACGAGCAAGATGAAGAAGGAAGAGGAAGAACAGTCAAGAGAAAGAAAGAGCAAGATGAGGGAGGAAGGAGAGAAGACACAGAGGAAGAGAGAGAGATGTGAAGCGGATGGAGAGAGAGTGTGTGAGAGTGATTGCCTGTTCTAGGTCTGTTCTCACACACACGAACAATCACACGAGCAAGTCCGCCTCCAGTTAGGATGGCTGTCAGTATAGTTGGAGGGTTTGGAGGAAATCAAATGAGCCAAGACATCCAAAACATCTAGCATATCCTGATGTTGGCTCTGTGAGGACTCTAGTCAAATATGACGCCCAATCTTGGTCACCAAGTCCGAAGACTATATCATCAGACCATCTGGCTTCCTCCTCCCCGTTAGCCCACACTTGAATCGCTCGTGCGCAAACAAGCGACGTGTGAATACAGCGAGCAGCATCGACAATGAACAGCTCCGACTCTATTCAAGATCATCTGAGAGGGAAATTGCACGGCGCTAAATCGGCGCCAACTGAGGAAATTGGAACGCTCCACTCAAGTCCTCGCCAAGGTGACAAGACGGCGACGCTCGTGAGCGGCTTTGTGAGCTTTAAATGACGCTTCAGGATCGGAGACGACTCCGACAGGAGACGGGGCAGGTGTGTGTGTGTGTATGTGTGTGGGCCACGCCGTCTTCTGAGTTTTGGAACAGTAGCAGCACCAAGGGGGACTTGGAACAAATGAAACCCCCCTTCAAAAATGTGCCAAGCTCCTTCTCCGAAGCCCCGCCAAAAATCCTGACCATAAACATTTCGGTTATAGTGCCTCATGTTTCGCCAAGCCCTCGCATCTTTTCCTCAGCTCTTCCCCCATAGGAAAAATCCTGGCGCCGCCACTGTCTTGGAGATGATCGAGAGCAGTTTGCATGGTGATCGCACAAGATTGACAGTTGAAACGCGTCTGTGGAGCATGGTGTGCTTGCTACACTGAAGCTCCATCTCGTCTTTCACGCTCAGGCGCGTTTTTGCTCAAGGATGTCTTTCTAGTTGAATGTTTTCCGAACGCGTGTTATTAAACGCATATGCCACTGGAGATTATCATACAAGTTTTGCCCGGCTCTGCGCTTTCAGCTCGTGTGTCAATTATTATTATTATTATATATTACAGGCAAATCCAGTAGCATGGGGGAAGAGTGCAAGTGCACTATTACCACCCTGCGGTGGCCCCATGTGTACTGGAAGCGGCCAAAAGATGTAGAGAGAAAGAGAGTTTGAAAAGTAAAGATTTCAGTCAGGAAGATGAAAGCTAAAATGAAGAAAGAATAAATAACAAATAAATGAGAAATGAAATAAAATCATCGAATCAAAAGGCTCAATAATAGCGTATATATACAATCGTGCAAAACACTGATTAATTTAATACAGTAACGCACAAATATACTATAGAAACGTATAACGATAATGAACAAAATAAAAATACGAATAAATAGATAAAACTAATAAATCGACCGACATTTAAAAGTTTTGAAATCCTCAAGAATAGCTCAACAACTTATCAGAGAGGATACAAAAAGGCAACTTAAAAAACCACGAAGCATTCAGAAGCACCACAGACAAATGGAATTTTCCCATCATCCGTCCATTGAAGATTTTCAGCTTGATGCAAAATCAGTCTAGAACACGCTACAAGACAGAATTGCTCTAATGTTGTCGCGATTACCCCTGGGGAAATTTTGCAATCTTTCGGAGTAATGGAGCTATTACAGAAATATGCTGAAAATTCTGAAAATCAAAAACAGTATTGCGGTACCTGGTATGAGGATTAATAAAATCATATAAATTATATATTATTAATAAATAAATAAATATAATAAATTAATAAAATATAATATAATGTACTTTGTTTTTGCACATCGAATATAAATTCGGATAACGATATTCGGATCAAATTCACATATTCGGATAATTATTAAGCGGATTTGATCAATTCCACCTTCGATAAAGCTGGTGAATTTTCCTTATAGCCGTCAATGTATTCATGGGATATGCATGTGAGAAGAACAAACATTTGTCTTGGTTATGAACAGCAATGGCGGTGACAGGATTTTTCCGCTGATGGGACTTAGTAGTAGGGGGGGGGGGGGGGGGCAAGCAAGAGATGTGGGGGCTTGGCGAACCGTGAAGAACTACACTCGAACTGTTAGTTATCATGCTTTTCTTTGGGGGGCTCTGATTTCAAGAATTTCATCCCCTCCAAGCGCTCCCTGCCTTGGCACCGCCTCTGTTCGATAGTTGTGTTATTGGCGACTGTGCGTTCCTGTAGACAGCAATTATACAAAGACAACACCAATCAAGCAGTCCAGCTACTTACTGAGAATGAATTGTGCCGTTCATAGCCACAACTCAAATAACTTGTATATGCGCACAAATTAAAGTGTCTGCGCCGTGTTTTATTTGAGCATGTTTGTTTGCGATAGCGGCAGTTGAAGCGCTTGATTACATGTACACACACACACACACACACACACGTGTAGATTCACCACCCGAAGACATCTGTTGGCCAAGCAGTTTGGACTGCCCCCTAGGGCAAACAGACACCCACTATCTCTCGCTGTGTGTCCCATAGAAAAACGATTCAAGTGGATTTATGGCGGCTTGAAGCGATACACCCATGATACACATATGTGCGTGTGTGTGTGTATGTGTGTGTGTGTGTGTGTGTGTGTGTGTGTGTGTGTGTGTGTGTGTGTGTGTGTATGTGTTTACCCGTGACATGTGTGACGCCTAGAGTGACAGCTACGAGCGCTAATTGTACACCAGTACACCCCTACACCGCATACACACACACGCGCATACACACACAAACACTGACACACACACACACACACACACTGACACAAACACTGACACAAACACACACACACACACACAAACATACATCTACTACCAGTAGAATTCACAACAGACAAGCATATCAACACAATACTCGAAATTCGGTCTAGTGTACAATGTATAATGTATGTATAATGTATAATGTGTGTATAATGTGAGGTATTGTTGTCAGCACAGATGACGTTATAAACGCAACCAGGTGCGCACGT
>OU696593.1:5010829-5048329 GCA_916048095.2 Sacculina carcini | reverse complement strand
GAAACCCGGCGGAGCAGAATTTCATTGGGCGAATTCTACAATCCCACAGCCCCTGTCCACCCAGCAGAAAATGATGGTACCAGATATCAGTCATGAGTTGTGCCATGCATTCTGGGGAGGTGGCCCTCTCTAATACGTCTTACGTCCTTGTGGCGCCATAGCGTGGAGAGGGTCGGTTCTGCGGTGGCAGCGAGCTGCACGGGGCACGCCTGTGTGTTCATAAGCTTCGGCTTCTTCCCGTGTAGCAGCTGCCACTTAGACATTTAACCTTAACCATTTAAGTGTCATGAAAGAACAATATTCCATCATAAAGACTCACTGTTCATTTTAACCAAATAACTAAAAAAATTGCGGCCTCAGATGTAATGTTCTCTTTTATTTGTTCTCGGTCCAACGCGACATCTCGGCTCTTTCAATCTTTCGAGCTGCCGACCCTTACTACGATAAGAGGAGACTACTTTTGTGAGCATTGTCATGAGGGAACACTCGAAACATTGGCGGCGACCTGAAGAGCTTGCCAATTTCGGTCGCGTTCAAACACCAAGCCGCACTGGTCGGAATCTTTGTCCAAGGCGTCCGAGAAATCTCCCTCCAGCGCTCTCTCCATTTTCTGGATGTCGTGTGCCTTTGTGTGCGCCGGCGAGCACAGTCCGTAGGTGTGAAGTGCCTTTGTGATTGTGTCGTGTGGTATGTGGAGCGCATACTCCGGCTAGTAAAACACGGACAAATGTTACTTCACGCGACCTCATCAAAGAGCTGCCCCACAATTGAACACGCCGAATCTCAACACATGTAGAAATCTCTGTTGTTCCAGGTGTTGGAAGTGCAGCAAGTGTTCATCGTAAGGGTAAACACTCACTCAGCAACACCACAAGAACACTTGGGATCGGATTTGTTTGGACAATAGAATCTTTCTCAGATGATCACAGATGATCACAGATCACAGAATCCTCTGTCACGATCGAATAATAGTAGCTCTTGTAGTAATCTAGAGACGGGGAATTGTATCCGTGTAATTAACCGTATATAGTATATTGGTTGCTATAAGCTAATATTAATAATACTAATATTAATACTAATATACTAATACTAATATACTAATACTAATATACTAACACTAATATACGAATACTAATATACTAATACTAATATACCGATACTACTATACTGATACTACTATACTGATACTAATATACTAATACTAATATACTAATACTAATATACTAATACTAATATACTAATACTAATATACTAATACTAATATCCTAATACTAATATACCGATACTACTATACTGATACTACTATACTAATACTAATATACTAATACTAATATACTAATACTAATATACTAATACTAATATACTAATACTAATATACTAATACTAATATACTAATACTAATATACTAATACTAATATACTAATACTAATATACTAATACTAATATACTAATACTAATATACTAATACTAATATACTAATACTAATATACTAATACTAATATACTAATACTAATATACTAATAAAACGAATATTATTAATATTAATAATACTAATACTAATAAATTTAGTATTTGATCATAAATTAGTCATAAATCTAAGCTATTGACTGTTATCGCGTGTAATGTTAAAGTACGCTTTCCTTCCAGAAATACACGATTTATATTATTATCACAACGATGGTGACAACTTGATAAAGTGGCCAATCATCAATCTCTGATTGCTTCTCTGATGCGCCAAAAAATTTGGTTACTCAAATTTGAGAGGGAAAAAATATCCACTCTTTTAACTACAATGAGGCTGTGATATGTCCGTGAGCAATTCAATCATAGTTCCCGTATCTTCAAAGCGTCGTTGAACAAACAAAATGTGTGTGTGTGTGTGTGTGTGTGTGTGTGTGTGCGTGTGAAATGGAAAGTGTTTGTTTTTGGCGTGGGACCACTCTGCTCAGCATCAATAACGGTCAATCCAATCAACTTGTTAGCATTCCCACACACACACACACACACACACACACACACACACACACACACACACACACACACACACACACACACACACACACACACACACACACACACACACACACACACACACACACACACACACACACACACACACACACACACACACACACACACACACACACACACACACACACACACACACACACACACACACACACACACACACACACACACACACACACACACACACACACACACACACACACACACACACACACACACACACACACACACACACACACACACACACACACACACACACACACACACACACACACACACACACACACACACACACACACACACACACACACACACACACACACACACACACACACACACACACACACACACACACACACACACACACACACACACACACACACACACACACACACACACACACACACACACATACATACTTCCACACACACACTCATACATGCATGCATGTATCGAGGGTTGTGCAATGCCGCAATATTTGCAGTATTTTTGCGTGCCTCTCGCTCTTGGTGTGATTAATGGACTGAAGCCACACACACACACACCCACACCCACACCCACACACACACCCACACCCACACCCACAAACACACACACACACATACACACACACACACACAAACACACACAAACACAGTATCACCGAGAAAGTGGTGAAGACCACGCATACACACCAATATAAATTGACAAAACGACAAATGACACAAAACACACACACACACACACACACAAACACACACACAAACACAAACACACACAGATACAGGCACACAAACACACACAGACACACACAGACACACACATGTATGCATGAGAGTGAATACATGTATATGGTTATGTGTTTGTATGAGCTCGTCATAACACTGACCTTTGTTACAGACCAAGTTCGCTTTCCGATGACAAAATTCATACCATTCCCCAGCAAGACAATTCCAGAAACGAGAACAATTTTTCACGTGTCAGTGGTGTCGTGCCAGTGGTGTCGTGTCAGTGGTGTAGTGTCAGTGGTGTCGTGTCAGTGGTGTCGTGTCAGTGGTGTCGTGTCAGTGGTGTCGTGTCAGTGATGTCGTGTCAAGAATGTCGTGTCAGTGGTGTCGTGTCAGTGGTGTCGTGTCAGTGGTGTCGTGTCAGTGGTGTCGTGTCAGTGGTGTCGTGTCAGTGGTGTCGTGTCAGTGGTGTCGTGTCAGTGGTGTCGTGTCAGTGGTGTCGTGTCAGTGGTGTCGTGTCAGTGGTGTCGTGTCAGTGATGTCGTGTCAGTGATGTCGTGTCAGTGATGTTGTGTCAGTGGTGTCGTGTCAGTGGGGTCGTGTCAGTGGTGTCGTGTCAGTGATGTTGTGTCAGTGGTGTCGTGTCAGTGGTGTCGTGTCAGTGGTGTCGTGTCAGTGGTGTCGTGTCAGTGGTGTCGTATCAGTGGTGTCGTGTCAGTTATGTCGTGTCAGTGGTGTCGTGTCAGTGGTGTCGTGTCAGTGGTGTCGTGTCAGTGGTGTCGTGTCAGTGGTGTCGTGTCAGTGGTGTCGTGTCAGTGGTGTCGTGTCAGTGGTGTCGTGTTAGTGGTGTCGTGTCAGTGGTGTCGTGTCAGTGGTGTCGTGTCAGTGGTGTCGTGTCAGTGATGTCATGTCAGTGGTGTCGTGTCAGTGGTTTCGTGTCAGTGATGTCGTGTCAGTGGTGTCGTGTCAGTGGTGTCGTGTCAGTGGTGTCGTGTCAGTGGGGTCGTGTCAGTGATGTCGTGTCAGAGGTGTCGTGTCAGTGGTGTCGTGTCAGTGGTGTCGTGTCAGTGGTGGTGTGTCAGTGCTAGCAACTTGTTCCAAAGCCAGATCTGCACTCTCAATTAAACTCGCCAGTCGGATGATTTTTTTGCGCACGCACAAAAAAACAATGGCAAATTTTATTTGCCTTGGTCAGACCACGTGTCACAGTCAATCAATCACTAGCTTTCCCTCTCAACCTCCCACTCTCCCACTCTCTCTCTCTCTCTCTCAGTCTTTCGCTCTATCCATCCGCCTGAATTCAACTGAACAAATTGTATTGCCTTTACAAAAACCAACTTCAAATAGTCCTGCATGTGTGTCTATGTTTTAAATATTTGCGTCTAGGACTGCCAAAATAATTATAATTTATGAATATATAATCTATAATCTATATTTATAATTTATAGTATTTATTTATAATTTATAATATATATTTATAATTTATAATATATATTTATAATTTATAATATATATTTATAATTTATAATATATATTTATAAATTATAATATTTATTTATAATTTATAATATTTATTTATAATTTATATTATAAGTAAATCCCCGGCACGTGGACAAATTTGCGGTTCCTTTTGCACGCACAAAAACAAGAGACCTGACACTTTTTCATCAAGGAATCCGACTTTGGAACCAATTAGCAAGTCCAATCAAAATGTCCCAATCGATGTCAGCTTTCAAGAAAATAGTAAGAACACAATATATTCAAACTTATGATTGATAAACATGTTGCTTATGCGTATGGGAACATCTTAACAGTGTGGCATGATGAAAAAGCTTTCATTTTTATTATTAGTTGTATATGTTATATATGTTAATGTATATTGTATGTTAAAAAAGGGCAGTACAAGCCTCCAGGCTTCTTATGCCCAGCCATCCTAACATTGCAAATTATCTGGTATTTTGTGTGTGAATGTTTGTGTTATGTTGGGTTTGGCAAATATATGATGATGATTATTTTTATATATTTTATAATAAATATTTATAATTTATAATATATATTTATAAATATATACTTTACATAATATATTTATAAATATTTAATAGTCCTTGGTTTGCGTGTAATTAAGCGTGTTTGTGTATGTGTGTGTATGTATGTTTGTGTGTATGTGTGTACTCATCTATTTGTACTCACCTATTTGTTTAGCACAGGAGATGAGCTATGCTCGTACTGTCCTGTCTCCAGCCCACCCTCTAACCTGTCTTCCTTGAAATTCCCAGTATTTCACACTATCCAGTCTTTCTTTAAATGCTCCTACGCCTTAAGCTCCTACAATATCCTCCCCAAAATGATTCCAGACATCAACACACCTGTATGGGAAACTATACTTCTTAACATCTCTCAAACATCTAGTATTTTTCAGTTTTTTCCAGACCCCTCTTGCCTGAATTATCCCAAACTATACAATTGTTTGTATCTAACTTTTGCATACCTATTCTATGTCTCAGAATATTAATCAAGTCGCCCCTTAGCCTACGTTGTTCTAAAGATGGTAAACAAAGCACTTTTAGTCTTTCCTCATACGACAAACTAAACATGCTACCAACCATTATATTTTCATCCATTCCATCCATCCATTTCATCATTTCATCATTTCATCCATTCAACCATTATCATCTACCCGTTTTATTTTAGTCGCTGTCCTCTGAATTCTTTCCAATTTACGCTTGTTCTTTATCTTATGGGGGGACCACACCACCGACACATACTCTAGCTGGGCCTAATGATATTACACATTGACTTTTTAGCATGTCCTCATCTAGATATTTGAAAGTTCTTCTAATATTGCTTACCGTTCTATATGCTAGTGCTGTTATTTTCCCAATATGTTTATCCGGGGCCAATTTTTTTCCACAATTATTCCTAAATCTTTTTCATCCTTAACTTTCCGTAAATTATGTTACCCTAACTTTTAGTTGTTGGAAGGCCTTTCTGCACTTTCACCTATCTCCATAACATGACACTTACTCGCATTAAACTGCATCCCCCATGTCCGGCTCCATTCCTCTATCCTATCCAAAGTCCTGCTGTAACTCCTTACAATTCGTTTCACCTATGATGACCTTCATGATCTTGGCATCATCGGCAAGCAAGCTCATGTAGCTGCTGATCCCCCTAGACATATCATCTATGTATACCAAGAACATTATTGGTCCCAATACCGATCCCTGGGGCAACCCACTCGTTACTGAACCCCACTCAGACATTTCCCCTCTGACCACCGTCCGCATCCTCCTATCAGACAAATAATCCCTAACCCATTCCAACAATCTACCCTGTATACCTCCTAAATTTTCAAGCTTCCATAGCAATCTCATATGTGGCACCGTATCAAAAGCCTTTTTCAAATCTAAATACACGCAATCCACCCACCCTTTTCTCTCCTGTACCACATCTATCACCCTCGTATAAAAACTAAGCAGGTTAGACACACGACTTTCCTTTCCTAAAACCATACTGACTATCACTAAGCATGTTGTTTTCTCCAAGGAACTCAACCCACCTATCCTTAATAACACCTTCCCCGAGCTTGCACAGGACACTCGTTAAAGATACGGGCCTGTAGTTTAGTGGCTCCTCGCTGTCTCCTGCCTTATAAATCGGTATAACATTCGCTGTTTTCCACTGTGCTGGTACTTGTGCCTCTCTGAAACTACTCTGGATTATAGCGTGCACCGGTACGACCAATTCTTCTCTACTATCCTTCAAAATACTACCTGCTATACCATCCGGACCAATGGCTTTCCTACTCTCCAATCTATTTAGCCTATGCAAAACCTCTTCTAATTCAATTTCTACATGTGATAAACCTTCAGTTTTTTCCGTTGGATCGAATTGTTCAGAATCAAAATCATGTTCGTCCGCAAATACATTTAGAAACTATTTATTCATAATTTCGCAAATACGTTTAGGATCCTCAATAGTTTTGTCATTTTCTTTTATTTAATCAATCCCCACTTTACACCTGACCTTTTCATTTACAAATTAATAGGGCTATCAAAAAAGTAACCTAAAAATCAGAAAAAAGTAACTTTATTTTCGAGAAAAAGTAACCTAAAAAGTAACCTAAAAAACCTATGAGTTTTAATGATATTATCACATTTGTATCGCTTTATCACATGTTTATCACGCCTTTGCTGATTAGTGCGCTATATGAAATACAAGGTTTCTTTTATGTTTGTTCTTGAACATAAAAAGTAACATAATAATCAATAAATTAACCTAAAAATAACCTCCTTCAAAAAAGGTCAAATTCTGTTTGCAGTTCTGAAGGAAGAAAATACACCAGTCCTTCTTTTCTATCCTCTTTCCGAGTTGGCACTATTTTTCCACCCTCTCTACGATCTGGTACAATTTTTACAACAAACCACCAAACGAGACTTAATATGATTTGGCTAAGCTCGCAAAAAGGAGCATAGCCATCAAAATGTAATTTATAGTGGAAAGCTAATACAAATGCGAAAAACAATAATATCAAATGTAAATATTTTTAGTAATGGTCGCAATAATGTTCTTTATATTGTTTCAATGGAACATTTTATCAAATAGAACGTACTACAGCTTGTATATTAGTGTGAGCGTAAACACTACAAGCATATGTAGCTGTGCTCACAGTCTTATAAATGTCAAACGTGGGAAAATGGCGCTATCTCACGCCCTGAAAATCACGTTCTAATTCCTGTTCAAGTAAATACGTACTGTCAAGTGCTACAGTGCAGTATCTGGTATAGACAGCTCACACATCGTACTATACCACGCTCCAAGCATCTCACGACACGTGGGCATATATTAAAATGTAACGGCGCTGTCCTGCGTACCCAAAAACGTATAAATATCGAGTAGTACAGATAATAAGGTGAAGATAAATTTTTAAATCCTAAGAGCAGAAATTTTTACATTTCTTGATCTTCAGACCTGATACTCCATCTATTTTCCTATTTTATTCTCATGAATACCGTTTTTGTGCCTCTTATCTGCAAAAAGTCACCAAACTTTGTGGTAAACTTACCTAATACAAGAAAAACTTACAAGAAAAATATCAAAAGGTAACCTGACGATAAAAAAGTAACCTAAAAAGCAAAAAAGTAACCTAACGATGAAAAAGTAACTCTTGGTAACCTTATAACTTTTTTAATAATTATTGTACACAACTTTTTCATGCAGTTTTAGGTAGCTTATGAAAAAGTGACCTTTAGGTGAAAAAGTAACTTTATTAACTTTTGACAGCCCTACAAATTAATAAAACAATTTAGGCTCGTTTTTACACTTATTGGCAATATTTTTTTCATAGTCCCTCTCTTCTTGCCTTCTGATCATCACGTAAGCATTCCTTGCCCGGCGACACTCCATTTCGTTGTTTTCGGTTCCTCGCTTCGTCAGCCTATTCTAAGCCTTCTCCTTGGTCAATCTAGCCTACTCGCACTTACTGTTGAACCATTTTCTCTTTCCTCTACCAACTTTCTTATATTTTGGCACATACAGAGTGACCGCTCTTTCATACATTTCTAGAACCATTTATCTTGTACACATTTTGCTCCCAGAAATGCCGCGTGTATACATGTACATGTGTGTGTATGTGTGTGTGTGTGTTTGTTTGTTTGTGTGTGTGTGTGTGTGTAGTTGCAAGCGATTTCACGCGCAAGGTCACCGAGACAGTTTCTGCAATTGCAAGCGACCAAGGGGAGTGAAAACTGCAGAAGAGCGTGGGAACAAATGGGAAAGTGTATATGTTTGTGTGTGCGTGTGTGTGTCTGTAAGTGTCCGCGTGTGTATGTGTGCGTGTGTGTATGTGTGCGTGTGTGTAGTTGTTTGTGTGTTTTTCGCTTGCACAAGTCGATTTCGCAGCACACACACACACACACACACACGGACACACACACACACACACACATACAGACATAGAGACATGCACAGCGTAGATAGTCGAACTTCCGAGGGATAAAATTGGATTATCCGAAGCCAGAAGTATTTGAGTGGATTGAATGCTTCTTATATGATTAGAGATGCAAAAAACCGTCTTTTATGCGTTTTTTTGTTTTTTTGTTTTTTTAGAATTAGCACCAATTGGCATCGGATGTTGGATTTTAGTAAATAGAAATGAGTTTAATTGATGTTTTGTACATATTCACGTGTCTTATTTCAAAGATAATTTTATAATAGTATAAATAACAAAAATATTTATCAATAAATATCCCAGGAGACTGTTTGAAAGTGCATCCGGCTCCGGTGGTTTAGGTTTTTTCATTGAGAAAACCAATGTTTTTTTAAAGATGGTTTTAATGATGTGGATATTTGAAATAATTTGTCAGCAGAACAGAACAAATTCATTGAGTAATCATGTGTTTTTTTTAAAGAAACCATGATTTTGTATGAAAAAATGCAATGATGTTTATAAAAAAAAGTTTTAAATTCGTTTTATCAATGTACATATTCAGAATATTTTGACATCAGAACAAGCCAAGTTAATTGGTTGGTCAAGTATTTTTTGACAAACGTTTATTTAAACCAACGCTTTTTAATGGAGCAATGCTTTATAAAAGAGTATCTATGGAAGATAGATTTGATTGATGTAAGTTCAAATACCTTTTGTATATCAAGTAGCCTGCTGGTATAAGCCGCTGGTTTAAATTGTTTGATTTAAACTGATTTTTATACCATGTTTTTTTCAAAATCGATTTTTTGAAAGACGGTTTTCGTAAATTTAGAGATTTTGAAATAATTTTCAGAAGATCAAGGTAAGTTGAACTAAATTAATTGTTTTTTTATAAACGACCTGATTTAGAACTGGTTTTATGGATGATGGTTTCTTTGATGTAGTTACGTGTGTTCAAATACCTTTTTGTACATTAAATATATTTCCTCAGTCGTTTTTTTCCTACACGAAAATATTAACCGTTTTTCTGGTGAGGATTGCCACTCTGATTAATGCGACCCGCTTTTATTCGTAGTCTCATTAGGGACACTAAGTTTGTGTATATCATTTGTGTATATCATTTGTGTATATCATCTCATCATCATATCATCAGCTATTTGTAGTCTTTGTGTAAATATTTGCATTGTTTGTACTTATATATTTGCAAATAATTGATCTGCTGAATGAAATGATGAAGCTTATTATAATCAACGTAGTTCATTTCTGGTAGGAAAAAGGTAATATGTAAAAAAATTACGGCACCAGTTGTTTTTTTAAGACAGTTTCTGTTTTCAGCAGAAAAAACGGTTCTCAAACCCTGCTTTCTTACACAATGATTAACTCAATAATTGAATGCAAAACTGTACTGTACATAGAATTTGCACGGTACTGTGCGGTACAGTACCGTGCAAAGAATGCTATTAAGGCTTTCAAACCAATTATAACAATTTTATTGTGCATATCTAATGATAATTCAATTTGATAAGGTCACTAATAGCATGTATAACTAATGTGTTGGTAAAAAATAATTAATTTAACATCCCAAATATATCATTTCCATCATTTGAATTCTTTGCATGAATCTTCAAGAAAAAAACTTGTTCTTTTGTCGAGGTTTTTTATGACAAAAATTTTTTTTTATATAAAAAAAACGTCGGTTTTTTATGTCGCATCTCTAATCACACACACACGCACACAGTCACACACATTCACACATACACGCACACATAAACACACACACATACACACACGATTAAAGACACACGCACATATACACACTCATACACACACATATACGTACACACATACACACACATACAAATACATACACACGCACACATACACACACACATACACACAATCCAGAGACAACAAACTTTTTCAACAAATCACATTTTCTGAGTTGGTTTTTTTCGGACAGCACTCGGCAACATGAGAATAACGAGAGAGAAACAGCTTGGTTTGATTTGCGAAAATGATTGACGAAATTCTATTGTCAAACGCAAACTAACGGTTCCAGAGATCAAACCACTTCCTTCCTGTCCACTAAACTTCTCCCAGACAAACTGTACCACACTGGCAAACATTGGGAATTGAATGAGTGCATATTTGACTACAGACTCAGTTGACTAGTATGCAAACATGATTGCCGACATAATGCAGTGTTGGCATCATGCATGCTAGCGTGTCTGGTGCGAAACATTTGATTACCTCGTGGAAAAATCCAATACAGGACAGTGGCGGCGCCAGGATTTTTCCGATGGGGGGCTAACGGGTTTGAGGGGCTAAGCAAAAGGATGCGGGGGTTTGGCGAAACATGAGCAACTGCGCTCTAAATGTTCATAATCAGCTTCTCTTTTTTTGGGGGGGGGGGGGTTAAATGGAGAGGACTCGGCATATTTTTGGAGGATGACGCTTTTAGCCCATTAAAGCTTCTCCTTAGTGCCGCCACTGATATAGAGGCGTTGCTTGTGCACTCCCCTCTCCACCACTAACACGCTGAATAGAATTTGTAATCAATTCAGGGGTATAGTAAGAGTCAGACCACAGAACACATGCTCCCCTCGCAATCAAGATTTGTCTAGCTCCCGAACAGAGGCTCGTTATTGTCCAACCATTGCAGTCCTCCCCATTGAATATTTGCTGACTACGCCAATGGTTTCATCATCTGATTCCACCCAGGTGCATGGTTCAGATATCAATGCAATTTCCCAGAGTTGACTCTGTAACTACGAGAGCCCAGTTCCGCTTGTTTCACTAAGGCGTTGCTAAGTTTCCAAGTTCGTAATGTGAGTGAATTCGATTGTATTTGGAAAATTGAATTTCAATCCGGTATTAAGCGTGTTTGGTCTTGCAGACTGTGGAACCATTCGTACTTACATGCAGTGCGAAATTTGCAAGAGAAAGCGCGTGAATGATATGAAAAAGTATGCACTAAAAATATATAAAAGACATGTAAACATATGTCCAAATTAAATCTCAATATATTGTATATCTTATATGTACAATATTAAATTGTATACAAAATATTTAGTAATAATAATCTTAATAATCATCATCATCGTTATAATAAAATCGAGCAGTTTGGAGAATATAACACATCTAAACTACACACACTTACGTACATTTAATACTCGCACACGAACAATTTAGTTCTCTGTCTTTTTTCTCACTGATTTCCCGCTTCTAAATGAGCCAACTCTTCATTTTTCACACACAACAGCGCTGATAAATACAATAAACTCTCTTGTTTCAACTAATTAAATGTCACAGCAAGTCACTAGAAACAAAATTTAACGAATTCGGATTGATAAAAACACACGCACACACATTTGTCCTGTTTTGTCCGACCTTTAATTCCCAACTTGGCAACCGCCCCATTCGCCACCAGTGGGGAATTTCCCACAGGTTAAGCCCGAAACACCGCTTCAGATCAAACACAGCCAACACCAATATTTGCACTAGTCAGAAAATATGTACACAAATCAGCCCCATTCCGCCGCGATAGCGAAATCAATCATGGCTTCGCCTTTGCCAGCTCAAACATCTCGGGCATCCGTCACATTTCAGCTCGGCTACATTTGAATCCTCTTCATATGCATATATTCCTGGACCAGCACACGTTTGTGTGTGTGTGTGTGTGTGTGTGTGTGTGTGTGTGTCGGAGAGGTTGGTGACTAGAGCGAGAGGAATCCTGGACAGAGTAATCGGTGTGGAGACCTTGGACCTTGAAGAGGACGGCTGTTATCTAGTGGCAATTAATCTGGATGTTCAGCTAGGAGAATTCAGCCCGAATCGTCTTGCCGATTCGAGCCTCGACTGATGTATGGCCTTCTTCACTTCTTTCCTACCTCGCTACAGTAATATCAGCTACCAGCTACCACCACTACAACGGAGAGGGCTTTCACAACGTATCGAATATGAGCCGAACTGACTTGTTCTATAGGCACATCAAAGGGCTGAAAAAGTAAGTATATACAACCAACACAGGGGCAAAGGTTTGATTGTAGATAATATAAGCTTTCTATATAGTCAATGTAAAAATATATTGGCGACTTATATACAAACACAAAACGTTATAATTATTGCGCAAAAAAATTGACTTGAAATACAATACTCATTTGAATCCCCACTTGGTATCTTCTTCATTTACTATTGTAGACTCTAGTTCTAGAACAAGAGCTAACAAGTGGGAAGATTTATATTCTAGAACAAGAACCAGTGGTAGAACCACGCCTAGAAACCTAGAACATCACTCAGGCAGCATCCTCCGAGCTGATTCTTGTTGCTAGAATTTAGAGGGCATCAATTTGAAGGATGCCCAAATTGAAATCACATGAATATAACTTGAACATCAAATTCCCTGACCAGTTCAGAAAGAGATAAGCTTCTCGGTGGATGATACGGGATGTCAGCAACACCGCTAAATTGGACCCAACCACACCTAGATGTGATTTCACCTGAAAACATCACTTGCAGCCGTTGCAAAATTTGACATTGCAAGAAATCAAGTGCTCGATTTGAATGTCATATTGTTACAAGTAGCAGTTTGTTAGTAATTTCCTTGTTGCCAGAAATAATACCAAATGAGAAAACTATCTTCGTTCTATCCTTTAAAACATTGGTTGTCAACCTGGGAGTAAATTACCCCCTACGAATAATTTAGCAATTTTTCGTGGGTAATTAGGGAGGGGAATTACCTCTAGTGTTTTAGTTTAGCCATACATGTATTTATGTTGGCAACATTTAGTGAAAGAGGTAACATGCTTGATGTGAAATCCTGAATTAGGCAACTGAAAAAGATTGTGGGCCACTGCTTTAGAAGAACGAAACTTCAAAGCGATACGCATTCGCAATCATTTTTATTCAACCATTGGCGAGATCTTAGTTGAATCATGCAATTATTGATGTCCAAAAAACAGAATTTGCATTCGACGGAGAAAGTAGGCGGCAGCATATCATTAGAAGTGTGTATGTCTGCGTGTGTGTATGTGTGTGTGTGTGTGTGTGTGTGTGTGTGTGTGTGTGAGTGCTTTGTGGAATAATAACCAATCAACAACAGGTTGCATATCGGGCGCCTAACTGGACTGAACAAAAACCGACTGGCATTCGCTAACGTCATTGATGCGTGCGAACAGCAAATAGTGCGTGTGTGTGTGTGTGTGTGTGTGTGTATGGAAGGCTGTATAGACAAAGCGAGGTGTTAGAGCGAGCAAAAGTTGCTGGCGGTCAGTCAATGACCTCGCGGGCCGCAAGAACAGCATTGAAAAACCGGAGACAAAAAGAGCCATATATGATATTTCCGAGCTCATTGGCTAAAGTCTGACAAAACAAACACAACAGCGATCGGAGGGGTATTGGATGGAATTTGTAATCAATCGATTAGTCTAACGATAGCTAACGATCATCGCCAAACCTCACGCACAATCACACACAGACACACGGACACACAGACACACAGACACACAGACACACAGACACACAGACACACAGACACACAGACACACAGACACACAGACACACAGACACACAGACACACAGACACACAGACACACAGACACACAGACACACAGACACACAGACACACAGACACACAGACACACAGACACACAGACACACAGACACACAGACACACAGACACACAGACACACAGACACACAGACACACAGACACACAGACACACAGACACACAGACACACAGACACACAGACACACAGACACACAGACACACAGACACACAGACACACAGACACACAGACACACAGACACACAGACACACAGACACACAGACACACAGACACACAGACACACAGACACACAGACACACAGACACACAGACACACAGACACACAGACACACAGACACACAGACACACAGACACACAGACACACAGACACACAGACACACAGACACACAGACACACAGACACACAGACACACAGACACACAGACACACAGACACACAGACACACAGACACACAGACACACAGACACACAGACACACAGACACACAGACACACAGACACACAGACCCACAGACACACAGACACACAGACACACAGACACACAGACACACAGACACACAGACACACAGACACACAGACACACAGACACACAGACACACAGACACACAGACACACAGACACACAGACACACAGACACACAGACACACAGACACACAGACACACAGACACACAGACACACAGACACACAGACACACAGACACACAAACACACACACAGACACACAAAGATTTACTAGATCTAAGTTTTTGACTGTAGAATAAAAAAGGTAGGGGTGATTTGATTGCAGTAAATACAGGTATATGGTAGGATTAATACAATTAAAGTGTAGTAATCCACTTATTAAAGACGAACGAAACTAAAGACAACATAAATATAGGCTGAAAACCCTGGGGTGTTGGGAAGATGAAAAAAGCTTAGCTTCCCTTTTAGATCGATAGATGAATGTAATAAATTGGATTTATTTTCACTCAACGCCAATTTGAATGGCCAATTTTGAGATGGGTTAGATAGGACACTGCTGGGAGTGAGGGCTGCCCCAGCTTAGCTCATTTCCTGTTGTCCAAATAGGTGAGCACACATACACACACACACAGATATTCATAAATACAATGTTCACATACACGGAGTGCGGTATATTAGCTATACGAAATCTTTTTATATCTAATCTTCCACTTTCAATCAGCCATCGCTTCATTTTCCACACAACAGCGCTGATAAATCCAATAAACTGACTTGTTCCAGCATATCAGAAAGTCACTAGAAGCCAAAATACACGAATTTGGATTGATAAAAACACACACACACACACACGCACACATTTGTCCTGTTCTGTCCGACCTTCAGCTTCCCACTTGGCAACCCTTCCATTCCCCACTAGTGGGGAATTTCCCACGGGTTGCGAACAACTATTGTATAGAATCGTTGTAGCTGGCATACAGTTTTGACCAAAAGTGTGTGATTTATATACTAAATACAGGAATGAACCTCACATATGGAGCAATGCGAAATTTATCATGAAAAGCAAAAATAATAAACAGCCGATGCCAATGATTTAACGTTTATTCAGCATCACATTCAGCACGAAGTATATTTACCGGTTTAGTCAAATTAAATATGAAGCCAGAATGTTTTACATTTGCGATTGTACAAAGACGAATAGGCAACACAAATTCATAATCAGGTAGAGATCAAATTTGAATGCACGCATCATTTAATTTTGAGCCGCAGAGGCGACGCCAGGATTTTTCCAGTGGGGGATGTGGTGGGCTAAGGGAAAACTGCGGGGGCTTGGCGAAACAAAGTGTGACCATATTCGGTACCAATGAAATCAAGATACTTGAGTGCTTGCGCAAAAAGTTAGCTATTTCTTTGTAGTATGTGTATGCATGTGTGTGTGTGTGTGTGTGCATTGGTGCATGCATGGTGTGTGTGCATCATCGGGTTGTGCCAACGCCACCTAGATACATCTAGGTGTATACATGTAGGATGTATCTAGGTGGCATTGGTTGTGCAGCATGAGCTCACTGTTGCTGGGGTGTATGTGCGCGTGCAGCAGTTGACTGGTGTATAATTCCAGGTATGTCCTGTCCTTGCAAGTGTGATCGGTGATGACGCATGGTTCATTGCTGGTGTGTAATGTCGTGTGAGTGTGGGTGAGTTGGTTGTAGGTTGTCTTTGTGTGTGTTCGTTGTGTCTGAATAAAGTGTTTTTGCGTTGTGCTCGTGCGTCTTTTTGTGCTCGGGCGACAAGCCACATTAAAAAAGAATGTGGCTTTTTATTGAATGTACATTTTTATTGAATGTAGCTTTTTATTGAATGTACATTTTTATTGAATGTACATTTTTATTGAATGTAAATTTTTATTGAATGTAGCTTTTTATTGAATGTAGCTTTCTATTGAATTTAGCTTTCAATTGAATGATTGAATAATTGGATGTAGCTTTCTATTAAATGAAGGTTTTTATTCAATGTAGATTATTATTGCCATTTACGTTTTTTAGCCACGGACCAAACACTCGCAGAGGGAACATATCGAATTTAACTACTCGATAAATGTACAAACCCCGGACATTCGAAGCATTTCACAAAAAGTGCCTGGTCAATCCGAACAGCCCCAAAAACGAGTATATATCCGGGAAAAAGGAAGTAACGGACGTAAAAGTCACCTTACAAAACATGAGCAGCCACACTTCAAATGGTCAGGATTACTTGGGGGCTTAATGGGCGCTTTGCCTAATTTCTGGAAGGCTTCAGCTCCTCAAAAATGCCGCCTTGGTGCCGCCACTGCTTACTCGTGTTTGATATTTGACTTCCTAAAATCTCTCAAGCATCTAGTTGTTTTTAGTTTTTAGTTTCACCTTTTACCTGAATTATAGCACACAAAACAATCATCCCCATCAAGTTTTACATTTTAATTCTATGTCTGAAAACGTTTATCAAGTCCTCCTTTCGGCTACGTTGTTCCAAAGATGGCAAACAAAGCACTTTAATTTTTTCCTCATCAGAAATATTACACATACTATCAACCATACGTAACTGTGTGAGTGTGTGTGCAGAGCCGTTGCGAGGAATTTTGGGGCCTCCTGAAGGAAACACTTGGGGCCCCCATTATGAATAAATCGCCAAATAATGGATGTATTTATTAGACATAATCACATAATACGTGAAGCAGCGGGGCCCCCCGGCCGGGGGGTACGGGGGGCGGTTGCTACGGCTCTGTGTGTGTGTGTTTTCTCACCTATTTGTACTCACCTATGTGTGAGATCGTACAGGAGTTGAGCTGTGATCGTACTGTCCTGTCTCAAACCAACCCTCTAACCTATCTTCCCTGAAATTCCCAGTATTTCACACTATTCAATTTCGCTTTAAACTTTCCTACGCTGTTAGCTCCTACAATATTCTCCCCTAAATGATTCCAGACATCAACACATCTATCAATGGGGAACCATACTTCTTAACATCTCTCAAACATGTAGTCCTTTTCAGTTTTTACCATGGCCCCTTTTGCCTGAATTATCCCAAACTA
The DNA here is from genome assembly GCA_916048095.2 of Sacculina carcini. Taxonomy (NCBI): domain Eukaryota; kingdom Metazoa; phylum Arthropoda; class Thecostraca; family Sacculinidae; genus Sacculina; species Sacculina carcini. Next base: position 5,030,576 of record OU696593.1, on the reverse strand, counting down.
TACAAAGCTTTTGTATACCCATTCTATGTCTAAAAACATTAATCAATTTGTGTGTGTGTGTATATGTCTGTATGCGTTTTAATGAGTTATTATAACCGAGTTTAGCTTGGTAGAATGCAATCTTGAGGGCTTTTCTTCCCTGCCTTCCGTTAATCATGATCCTTTTTCTAAAACACTTATTTTGTATGGATTTTTGACATAGACGTGCATTTTGCTCCATTCGTTAATGCTCCTGTTTGTAAAATCAAATTCTCCTATAATCAATTTTGAGTCTGTTTTTATTATTATTAATTCCTCCTATTTATATGGTTTAATGTATTTAACTTTTGTATTAAACTTGCCTCTATCGAGTTGAACATACAAAATGTAATCATGTTTCCTTATTCCAATGTGATCAATTTCATTTATATGTATGTGTGTGTATGTGTGTGTGTGTGTGTGTGTGTGTGTGTGTGTGTGTGTGTTTCACTTAAACGTGCGAGTTAGCGCGGCAGTTGCTATACAATTTGCATACATTCGTAAGTTGCAATATCGACTTTCAATGATACAACGCTTCCGGTTGATCCTGGAACTTCGCGAGCAGGAAGTGAGGCCTTTTTCAATCAACAACTTCTGAACTTCCGTTCCGTGTGTGTATGTGTATGTGTGTGTGTGTGTGTGTGTGTGTGTGTGTGTGTGTGTGTGTATGTTTGTCAGTATATACATTAGCTTTGCTCACACAGAGCAGTTGGCAACAGTGAAATATTTGGCCATAATCAGAGTTGCCAATCGGAATGAGACGCCAGTCGTGCAGTTCGTGTCAGACTATTTTGATCTGGAAGAAAGGAATCGGAAAAGAAGGAGATATTTTAAAGAGGAATATTTTCAGGATATACTGGGATATGTCAGAATTGATCATACTCTATTGTGAGGCCCGGATGAAAATAGACTTTTACCGTTCCTTGGTTGAAAGTTTCATAGAGTACCGATGCATTTAATTGTCATAGAGTGTGAGTTCCGTGATAACAAGATGTTCCGGACAATATTTCTTTAGGAAAATTGGTTTATTCCCTAATCGCCACACGGTTGAGCTGTCGAGTACCTCTTTGACTTAGACACTGGATCATTGAACCAGAAGGCTGCGGTTGGCATTCTAGCCCATGTTCTCATCCATCAACATCTCCGCTTGAACCTACCGGAAGTCTCCGTTGTCCCTAAGCATAGACAAACTAAGCGGTCGTGTCTAGGGTCTCCAATCAATGGGGAGTCTTGCACTGGACCCATGAGAACAATTATTTAGAATATGTAAATCGTGAAAGATTGGACACAGGCATCGTCGTGTTTCTGGATTATTCAGAATTTGTTCGACATTTTGCTGCCACCAAATCATGCAAAGTTTTGGTATTTTTGGTATTGGGCTTATATTTTCGGTTTCTCAGAGGCCACCAAATTCACTTTGCCTATAGCCTCTAATTACCTAAGACCTGTCCTGAGAAATAGAAGAAAAAAGAACGAGTTTCATGAGAGCAAATTGTCCTCTTGTAGCCACGTCGAAGGTCCCGCACAGAAAACACCCAACACAGCGAGTAATTGGACCAAATGGAGTAGCTGACTCGTTTGTCGATCACAACGAAATGACAGCCTGTCGCTCTCCAATCTGACTTGGACGATCTCGCCTGGTGAGCAGATCAGTAGCTAGATGTGTCCAACAAAAGACTTGTTGCGAGCGAATATCGATATCGGCAATTGAGAGCTTTTGTAAATGCTCCCGAAAGGTGCCCTACGCTACGCACATTCAACATTCTAACCTCCCGAATACATCTCTATCCGACACACACTTTTTTTTGGCGTCTGATATTTATGATATCCTAAGTAGAAAGCTTATCCAGTTACCACAAAATCAGTATTGAGAATTGAGGTTTTCAAATCAAAGTGTTGATGTAGCGAAATTCTGCGTCGGAAATATTGCATCTACCGTCTTATCTGATCGAGCGTTCACCAGACGCAGCAGCACAGTGCTGGCACACACAAAGCGAAAATGTGTTTTTGTCAGAGGAACGTGAGGAGAGAACTTGGAATAAAGACTGGATGCACAGTAGAGTATCGGGTGGCCATCCCGACTCACACCGAAGTCTGTCGAAGAAGTCTGTCTAGAGCTCGGACCATTCTTGTTCGGTGGTTATTCACACGCGATTATCCATCACAACTCCACCTGTGACCGACGGGAATTCGGCACTGTGCGATGAGATCTTGCGAATTTGCGAAATTCGAGATGTTCAGACAGTAAGGCAAGGCTTATTTGCGCACCAGCGAGCAGGCGCGCGAGAAAATTTGCATGTGTTGTCAAACAGACACTGGCAGGTGTGAACAAAAAACACACGATTGTTATGCCTCCCAACACCAACACACACACACACACACACACACACACACACAAGAGCAATCGTTTCCAGCGGTACAAAAGCATACGACAGGGAAGAAAGGGGAGGTATGCAAAGACATCTTGGGAGGTGACACCATAGACCGTGAGTATATGCTCAATTAGATAGGAACTACGCTACGAACTATGCATATACACACACACACACGCACACACAAGCACACACACACACGCACACACACACACATACGGTGAAAAATGCAAAGCAAGTTGTTGGGATGCAGTGGCGGCGCCAAGGGGGGGTTTGGTGATTCTGAACCCCCCCCCCCCCAAATGTGCTTGGAAACCTCCCTTGAGTCGCCCATAAAAATTCTGATCATACTAATTTCGAGTGTAGTTTCTCAAGTTTTGCTCGGTCCCCGCATCGTTCTCCTTTCAGTCCCCCGCAAGCAAAAAACCTAGCGCCTCCACTGGTGCGGGGAGGTGTAATGTTGTCAGAAAAATGTACAGAGAAATGGATACGCCGTGAAGAGATTAACGAATAAGCCAGAGAGAGAAAGAAAAGAGAGAGAGAAAGAGAGAGAGGAAAAAAAATATGAGAGCAAGAAGGATAACACGTTTGAAATTCTCAATCTGTATGTGTGTGTGTGTGTGTGTGTGTGTATTTTTGTATATGTGTGTATGTATGTGTGTGTATGTATGTGTGTGTATGTATGTGTGTGTATGTATGTGTGTGTATGTATGTGTGTGTCAGTACATGTGTATTTGTCAGTATTTGTATGTATGTGTATGTGTATGTGTGTGGGTATGTATGTGTGTGTATATGTGTGTATATGTGTATGTGTGTATGTGTAATGGACTCGACACCACACGCCTATCATAACGCCGGATTATATGGATTTGAACTTCTGCATCGCAAAACAGCAACAACAACAACGGATAACAGACAACAGATACAGATTACAGATACAGATTACAGATAACAGATTCGACCAACAGATAAGTGTGTGTGTGTGTGTGTGTGTCAGTGTGTGTGTGTGTGTGTGTGTGTGTGTGTGTGTGTGTGTGTGTCAGTGTGAGTGTGTATCAGTATGTGTGTGTATGTGTATGTGTGTGTGTGTGTCTGTGTGTGTGTGGGTGTCTGTGTGTCAGTGTGTGTGTGTGTGTCAGTGTGTGTGTGTCAGTGTGTGTGTGTCTGTGTATGTGTGTGTATGTGTGTATGTGTGTCAGTGTGTGTGTCAGTGTGTGTGTCAGTGTGTGTATGTGTCTGTGTATGTGTGTGTATGTGTGTATGTGTGTCAGTGTGTGTGTGTGTGTGTGTGTGTGTGTGTGTGTGTGTGTGTGCGTGTGTGTGTATGTATATCCAGTTACTTACGCAGTGAGGTACAGTAACAACACACAAAATCACTACACGAATACACTTTCCGCTCGACTAGAATTGACATTATACTGAAGCCCATCAGCGTGTATAATTCATGTGAATATTTCCGTGTGTGTATGTGTGTGTGTGTGTGTGTGTGTGCGTGTGTGTGTGTTTGCTGGGTGGTCCTGTACGCATTATGTACACTCAAAAATGTGTGCGTGTATGTGTCTTTGTGTGTTTGTTTATCTGTGTGTGTGTGTGTGTGCATGTGTGTGTATTTGCGTGTCTGTACCAAGTGTCATACACTGGAATGTGGTAGGTGTCACACAGAATTGAATGATGCTCAAATACACACACTGACACACACACACACACACACACACACACACACACACACACACACACACACATACATGAGTACATTGCAGATTCAGTTTTCACAGCTAATTAGGTAGAGAAACGTAAACGAACCGCTTTCACTTCGATCCATGCAGGTATGGTTTCTCAGATCTTCTGTGCCTCAAAACTTATGCGAGATAAGAGCAAGAAAGGATCCTAAAAAAGAAAACACTGAAAGTGAAATTGGATGAAACGCAAATGTGTTCCAAATATATACACATACATATATAGATACATATACATATACACATACATATATACATATATAGACCCTCCAAATAGCGGAAACTTTCAATTAGCGGAATGACCTATTTGTCTCCACTCATATAGCACAACTCCAAATAACGGAGAACGGAGGGTATGTGTGATTCTTAAATAGAAGATGTATTAATATATTGAATCCAGCTTATCGATGGTCAACAATTGACTATTTCAAGCTGATTGGCATAAACAAGTAACTAAGGCCGGCTATAGACATATGCACAGGCATATTGTCAGCATGTTCAGGCACAGGCACATTATCAACGTTTCATCAATGTTCAACATTGATGAAACGGGTCTTTCCTGCAAGCTGCATCGCACCGAAACCATGACGTCCAGAGGAGAACGCCGCACAACTGAATATTTGCTTGGATCAATGAAAAATGTGGGTAGAATCATTTGAGAAAGAGGCAAACTGATAAATAATAAAGGAATCTTATGTGAAAAATTGACGATTCAGAGTGGAAAAGAATGATTAGTTTTGCTACAGCGGACATTTCCAAATGGCGGAATTTTTTCTCAGTCTCTTCCAGTCTTCTTGTATTTGAACTTTTTCACATAACTTATGTAAGAGAAAATCACAAATGATGGATGCTACATTCGAACGTTTCGGATTGCCCGTTCTTCAGTGACTGATCAGTGATCAGTCTTTAAGATGTTTAAGATCAGTCTTTAAGATTTGAAGACTAATCTCAAAGTCCCTGAAGAACGGGCAATCCGAAACGTTCGACTGTAGCATCCATCATTTGTGATTTTCTCTTACATAATATACGCATATGTGCACGTATGTATGTATGTATGTATGTATGTATGTATGTATGTGTGGGTGTGGGTGTATGTTTGGCCGTTTTTTGCCGCTTCCGTCGTGCGCACCAGATTGGGGTGGAACTGCAGGTGCTCTACGCTCGCTCAGTCAGCGGCTAATCACTGTTACAAGGGCTAATTTTGCCGTGCGCGTGCCCGTTTCTGTGTGTGTGTGTGTTTGTGTGTGTGTGTCTGTACGCATTGGCGTAGCTAGACTGTCTGCCGTTTTGGGGGCAGTGCAAATTTTTGCCCGCCCCGCCATCATGTATGCTTGCGAGTCACATAGCTGCAAGAGATTGTGTGTGTTTCAACACGACTGTAACAGGGAATTAACAAGTTCATATGTCGATATAGATGAAAATATGAACCTCTTATAATAGTGCATGATTCCAGTCAACTAATCGGAGAATATCATAATTTTCAATCGATCTTGCCTTCATTCAGTTATTTGAAATAACGAACAGCAAATATGAAATAGTATATTCAGAGAAATTCAAATAAGATATAACGATAATTCAACGTATTCAGCAGCTCTTGTGCCGCCCCTGCTAAAACCTGCCGCCCCTTCCGCCCTCCCTTGCTACGCCACTGCGACCGCCGCCTGTATTCGACGCCGCTGATGCGTTTAAATAGACTGACGGGGCGTGCCCCACACGCCACCACCAGGAACTCCACCGACGCAGAGGCGGAGCAAGCGATATCAACCAGCTCTCAGTGAAGCAACCAGCCAAAGAGATGATATCATCTTTAATGGAAGAACGGACAAATCTTCATTATCCAATCACCTAGAGTAATCTTTCGGGGTAAAATTTTGGTGTCATCTTCGAGATAGCCATCCTGCACGCAACCCTGCCTTTCAAATGATCTTGCAGCGCCCATGCTCTTCAGTCGACGCGCGCCTAAATATACGAGGCCATTAAGTCGTGATTTAATCTGGCGGCGACACCGCATGCCGGTGCAGAAGCCACTGGCATCTTCACCTTGCCAGTTTTTCAGCCAGACCACAGGTCGTTTGTGTCTTGTGTCTGTCTGTGCCTGTGTGTGTGCGTGTGTGCCTGTGTGTGTGCGTGTGTGTGTGTGTGTGTCACAAACACCTCGTTGGCGGTTTTTGCGTCCGCCAAACGAAGCGGCGTCTGTAACGAATACGCGCGCCACTTGCGACCGAATGCTCGGCTGAAGAATGCAACATTTGGTGTCTCTTAAGGCGAGGGAGTAGAACACAACTCCACTAAGCGCGCTGCTTAGGATTAGAGCTCTGAAGATGTCTTCTCAGAAGAACTCATTTTAGGAAAGTTAATTTCTTGGGAATTTCAGGAGCCGAAGGATGATAATCCTGGATTTTTAGATGGGATGTCAATGGAAGTTCCTCTTGCCGTCAAACCAAATTCAAGAATGCATACAATCTTTCAGGACCTTGCAATTAGCATGTTGTTAATGCATGTTGCATGCATGCAATGCATGCAATTAGCATGTTGCAATTAGCATTACATAAATGATTAATAATTTTATGTTATTATCATATCGATACTTGGTCTTGCCAAAGTAGTTATCCAAATTTTTAATTTTATGCATTTTCGCTTTCCGGCTTCCGTAAGTGAAAGAAGTTAAGAAAATCTGAAAAAGGGAACAAGTATATGATTTCTGAGAATCATATAATTATAAATGAATTATGGCTTTAGGGAACATTAGAGTAGGCATAGGTTATCAAACACAATCTAAGTGAAACATGTACAGGACCTCGAACAAGATACCAGAGCATGAACAAGACATCGATGGAATACATCCTGCATTGATTTTCACATTGACCGTCCATTCAATTCTGATAATATATCGTACACTTTGTACCAAAAGTAGGAGCCCGTATCTTCTCGTTGTGATAATTATTACGGAATGATTCTTAACTACCTTTCACTTCTCGGATCGCTTCCATTTGCCGGATTCCAGTTGGAAACCTCGCTGAAAGCCAACTCTACCACTATACCATATTCATCGCAAAAGTTTGTCCGTATTGGGGACTCGGTCAAATCGCATTGTGAGGTGACTATAATTTTTGGAATGCACAAGTTTTGTCTGTTCAAATACGCTAGCTAACACACACCAGTTTTTATGTGTAATACAATGCTTTTCTTATTGATGTTCTTCCTTTGAGCGGTGGTAAATTGAATATATGGTTTTTGGTTTGTAACTGCGTTTGCACATATACGCCATTAGGCTGTTTGAAATAACGGGCGTAGATCCTGGAGGGTATGGGGTATGAACCCCCCGACACTCCCGACACAATGGCTAGGGGGTACGAATATGCAATTATACCCCCGAGAATTCTGTTGATTTTAGTTCATTGGGTATATTGCCGTCAAAATCTGCATAGAAAAAAGTAATACACGGCAAATATCTGTGAATGTGTATGTGGAATATACTCCATATAACACATACACATTCTCAATCATACACATTTACATACACATACACATTCTCACATACACATACACACCTTCATACACCCTGGGGAAGAGCCGTTGCGAGGACTTATGCCCCCCCCCCCCCGAAGGCAGCACTGGGGGCCCCATTATAAATATAGCACCAAATAATTAATTTATTTATTAGACATAATCACATAATACATGCTCAGGTGAAAACATCTGAGCAAAAAGGTAAAGGCTATACATAATAATTATGATAAATTTTAATATCATACATGAAGCAACGGGGCCCCTTAAAATTCGGGGCCCCCCGGCCGGGGTGTACGGGGGGCGGTTGCTACGGCTCTGCCCTGGGGTATGGAAGCCAAAAGACGAGGGTCTGGAACTCTATTTCTGGGTACTGGTATAAATTATTATTGGTCTATAAATAATCGAATTATGAATGGTTATGTTTTCCCTTAGTAATCTGTATCTAAAGTACAGTAACTTCAATTGATTGAAATACTCGCGGATCTGGAAGACATACTGGCAAATAATAGGATTGGTGATGAATATTTGAACAGTCAAGTAAATCAGGGGTATGGAACCATATTCGAGAATGCATTGGGGTTATGCAACCATCAGAAGGTTGAGAACCCCTGGTCTAAATATACAAAAGACCATCGGATGGATGACATTCTCAGGAAAATGCATGCGATCATCCACAAACATCCTATTTCGATACGTAAACGTTGTCGGATTGGTTGAGGAGAATTTATTCATGTCGTTTTTCTTCAATCTTCGATCAGCCGAGAAAGACTGATTCTTTGAAGCGATGCTTGGAATTACCACTGGGGTAACATTAGGCCAGTGGTCCATGAACCGTGGGGAATTACCCACTGGTGGGTAATGGAGGGGTTGCCAAGTGGGAAATTAAGGGTCTGACAGACGGACATAAATGTGTGTGTTTTTATCAATCAGAATTCGTTCGTTTCCAGTGACTTTCTGACAATTAATTTGCTAGAAATATTGAATTTATTGGATATCTCAGCACCGTTGTGGGAAATGAACTGTTGGCTCATCAAGAAATGGGAAATCAGAGAGGAAAAAATGTGCGGACCAAGGTCCTAACCCTTAATCTCTCGTCTCCCTTTGTATCACTAACTGAATCAATGCCATTTTTCCACTCCTCACAAGAATAAATAGCCTCCATGCCAGCCGAAGCTGTTGCTTCATACCAGTGTCTCTCAACCTTTTTATGATCTGGGCACCACTTGGTGGTCCCATACACTGGCTGATCCAGGGGGACTCAGGAGACTGAATCCCTCCCAAAATGTTTCCATCAACTCCTCATAACCAAGACACATTCACTAAAAGTGGTCAATGAAATTTTTATTTGTGTAGTTTGTTGATATAAGCGTTATCGCAAGTCATATTCGCGCATAATGCTTCTGTGAATGTGTGTGTTTATTATTGAAGAAAATGTCAGCCCCCCTATATCTTTCAGCCCCCCCTCCAAATGGCACTCTGGATCCGCTACTGGTCCCATACAGTCGTCGAGTACCACCTGACTCCAGAGAAACTCATTTCGATCAGATATCGATGTTTATAAAATATAAAGTTAAAACACATAAACCAACTGAAAAGCATTGTTATGCCATTGTTCATGACCCCGAAAGTGTTCGCGTACCACACGTTGAAAGCCGCTTCATACGCTTGTCTTGCGTGAATGCAACCGCATTGCAAGCATCAACCTACACATTCAGTTGTAAGCCCACCGACACACACACACACACACACATACACACACACATACATTGTATACGTACCGGCAGGATTAGGCGGATAACTATGTTGTACAATTAATTGACATGAGCATCAATCAACGTACACACATACATACATACACACAGACACACAGACACACACACACATACATACATACAAGGGACACTCACACGCACGCACGCAATTCAAAGGTTGACTAACTTCTTTTTGTGTTCGTTGATGTTTTTACCGTACACCTAGTGCTTATCGCTGAACACGAAAACGTACAGCTTCCAGCTTGGCCACACACAGGCACACACACATACACACATACACACAGACATACACACAGACATACACACTGATGTCATCTGGAACTGATAACACCAACTCACAAGCAACAGGTGAAGTCAAAGACGATGCACCTAAAAACACGATGTCAATTATGACGACACTCGCACACTGACAGACAGACAGACAGACACACACACACACTGGCGTATACACTCACACACACTGGCACTCACACTCACACACACTCACACACACACATACACTTGGCATATTTTCGTTACGTTTCGCTTCAGCACTGCCGACAAATTTAGCAAATTATAATTATATTTGCTAAAAACAAGATAAAAACAACAAATTCGAGCATTGTTCGGACAAGTTGGGAATTCAAGCGTTTCTCGTATTGTCTAGCATGTGATTGTATAATTATACAATGTACCCCGGTTATATGGGAGTATTTCTTCGGGCCCGTCTTCTATAATTTACGTGTAATTCTCCCCGGATATAAGAGAACACCGGGTATTATGAGGGACTTTTTCTCCACTCCCGACAACTCTTATATATCCGTGATAAACTGTACTCATTATTACACCAGTGGTTCTCAAACTTATTCATTGCTTGCACCTTTTTCAAATCACAAGTCAGTTCTCGCACAAGCTGTATTCTTGATAGCTATATGAAAAAAAGGAAAATACAAACGGCGTAATAGTACAAATTGTTTTGAAATTCATTAATCACTCATTCAACTGGAATTTATCGTAAGAAATTGGTTTTTACAGGGAAAATATAAACCATTGCAAAGCCTCTCACGACCCCGACAACATCTAGCACATAGGCACATGGGCGGAAGCAGAGGGCAGAGCAGTGGCGGCGCCAGGAGTTTTCCCATGGGGGGCTGAGGGGGAAGCTAAAGAAACAGATGCGAGGGCTTAGCGAAACATGAGGAACTCCACTCGAAATGTTCATTATCAGATTTGTTAGGGGGATTCTCGGGAGGAAGGGCTGGAAACATTTATGGGGGCTTCAGCCCCCCAAGCCTCCCCTTGGCACCGCCACTGGTGCAGGGTATAACTGTTTTATGTTGATTGCGCATACGAGCCAGAGGTGGTTGACTTTCGCTCCAGCCTCAGCCTGCCCAAATGCAATTTTCTGGATACGTCCTTGTGTACGCATGCCAGTCAAATTGTCATTATCAGTACGGGGCTGGCGGTAAATAACTGGAGGCTCTAGGCAAAGCGAATTTGGCGGCCCCAGATGAGAGGAAACATTGAGAAATGCATGCCGAAGGACAACATTGTGCAATTTATTGCAAATATTTGTCATTATATTTACATTATTACAAAAAACTGAAATTAATACAATCATATTCATACAGATGTCACAATTTTTTATATATAATGAACTGTTCGTCCTTTGATGATAGCAAAGTCTCGAATAATCTTTCGACGATACGTTTTTCATTGTCAAACCGTCCGATGGTTCTTGTGTCATTGTCGTTCTCGATTAGTACCTTATCAATTTCAACTTGGAAAATCTCGTTGTCCCCGATGCAATAGTAATCGGAATTGTCAATTTTGAACGAAGGGTCGTATTTCTGTGGGTGATTTCTAAACGAAGCCCCGAGCCGTACCAACCACCACCTGAACCTCCTCACCGTGGGGGGACCGAGTGTTGAGGGGCCACGTTGCATCACGGCTGATATTGAAATGTGTCATAAAGTAGCGCATAAACGTACCGTAAGTGCCCAGAAGATCAAGTAGCTGCTCGTAACTGTTTTCTCCCAAAGTCGTACCTCTATTATATTATTGCTTTATTTCTAATTGAGGTCCCAATTATTGCCTTCTGAGGGACCATAAGACCATAAGCAACGGCTCTAACGAAGCCCCAGGCAGCTAATCTGAGACCCTAGGCAGCCGCATAGTTTGCCTATGCCTAAGATCTTCCCTGATCAGTATTCCCTGCAAGACCATCTTGCGCATTTTTCATCTTTTCATCTGTCAGTGGTGTCTGGCGAGGCAATACAGCCCTTACAGTCATCCCGGCGCGTGAGAAAACAATCGAACGGGCATCTTGATCGTTGTGATTTACTCGCGGTCGGCAGAAAGCGGGCCCGCTCGGCAATTCATCATGGAACTTCTTGGTGTGCGCCTTCAACCATGAGAGAAATTCCCGTCGCCACCCCAGAAGCCGCTCAGCGGGAGGCCAAACATTTCCCTCCTCATACACACACTCACACACACACACACACGCACACACGCACACACACGCATTATCGTCCATATGTGTACACTCAAATGTGCGTACATTTATCTAGAAGCATACAAGCCAGTGTTTAACGCTGTTCATGTTGAATATTACATCAGTACAACGCTAAATCACCCAACTGTACACACACACACACACACACACACAGGCAGACACACACACACACACAGATGGGCGCATAAATACACACATACATGCACAACGACAGCACAACATGTACGCGGGCACACACAAATGCGCCCATGCGTATGCGTTCAAGAGCGATAGAGCAATGGGGTGTGGAAATGGAATTTTTATTGTCGTTTTTTGGACGGCTGGTGTTGGGCCTGGAAGTATGTAAGTGAAGTCCATCTGTAGCTTCACAGCTGTAGTCATAGTCTTGTTGTTGATTAAAAACCCAAGTCAACCATCAATATAGCTTGATACCGGATATTAAGGCCGTATTTTAATACAAAATTCTACTGCATATTCTCCATTGTGCGCTTAATGGCCAGGTCTATTTCATTGTAAAAAATTCAGTCTGCCAAAGTTTTATTTATTCAAAAGAACAAGCTTCATTTTAGTATGAATTATATCCATGTTGATAAAGTACAAATATGTGCAATAGTTTGATGAAGAATGTAAATTAACACGTAAATGACAGGAAAGGATGGATTAAAGAAATATTGTATATGTGAAAAAACAGAGCATTTGAAAAAATACTACCGGAGAAAAGTTCAAATTTTGTCTGGGCTTATTGGATCGTACTAATAAAAATAACCTGGTATTTCACGCCTGAACACCGGCATGGACTTAGTGGCCGGGACCTACGATAACTGTTTTTTAGAATTGATTTTATATAATTTGGAGGTCGAGAGTCAGCGGCGGATCCAGAGTTCAATTTTGGGGAGCCGAATGATTGGGGGGAGGGCTGACATCCACACACACACACACATGTATGTGTGTGTATGTGTGTGTACACATGTATGTGTGTGTATGTGTGTGTGTACACATGTATGTGTGTGTGTGTGTGTACACACATATATGTGTGTGTGTGTGTGTGTGGATGTGTTTCTTTGTGTGTGAATGTGTTATGGGTATGTGGATGTGTTATGTGTGTGTGTGTGTGTGTGTGTGTGTGTGTGTGTGTGTGTGTGTGTGTGTGTGTGTGTGTTGTGTATGTGTGTGTGTGTGTGTGTGTGTGTGTGTGTGTGTGTGTGTGTGTGTGTCAGTTGTATTATTTGGGCCTCATCGAGTCCTATGTATTAAGTAATGGGTAATCTAAACATTGAGTAATGGGTATTTGGTAATGAGTATTGATTTTGAGTACTAAATACTTAGTACTTAGTGGTACTGAATAGAAAGTATTAAGTACCACTGATAATTGAGCACTAAGTACTCAGAATTAAGTATATATATAATAAGTATATAGTATAAGTATAAGTATGTAATAAGTATAATAATATAATAATATAATAATATAATAATGTAATAATATAATAATATAATAATATAATAATATAATAATATAATAATATAATAATATAATAATATAATAATATAATAAGTATAATAAGTAATAATAAGTATAAGTAAGTATAAGTATATAATAATATAATAATATAATAATATAATAATATAATAATATAATAATATAATAATATAATAAGTATAATAAGTAATAATAAGTATAATAAGTAATAATAAGTATAAGTAAGTATAAGTATATAATAAGTATAATGAGTAATTATTGAGTACTGAGTTAGAAGTAATTTGTCGTTGTGCGGGCGATGTACATGGACAACTTCGTTGATTCTCATTTACGAACTACACTACCCTATAGGAACACACACATACATACACACACACACACACACAGACACACATACATACACACACGCACACACACACATGCATCAAACATGAAAGAAACCCGAAGATCATGAACAAATTCGATGTTATGTGTGTCAGTGTGTATATGTATGTGTGTGTGTGTGTGTGTGTGTGTGTGTGTGTGTGTGTGTGTGCGTGTTTCTGGTGGTGTTTTCCAATTGGAGGGGCGTCTTGTTTATAGATGTCCTGGTGCGGTTCCACCGTCCGACAAAAACTGGCCACCCACACACACACACACACACACACTCATACACACACTCACACACACTCATACACATACTCACACACACACACACATACCACATATACCGACAAATTGTAAACAAACAAACAATCCTACAAAAACATAAACACCATGCTGGCAAACACACACACACACACACACACACACACACACACACACACACACACAAACACACACACACACACATACACAGAAGGAGAGAGAGAGAGAGATACTCACACTCATAGACACATCATATATACCATAAAGCCTCTATTTGAACGACATGCAGTTATATTTTTCAAACCTTCCCCCGTAGTACCGTTCAATTAGAGGTGCCGCCTCTATTTTTCAACTAGCTGGTGAGAATTTTGATAAAATACGATATATTTTCAAAAGACACAAATATATTGGGCGATTATTGGTAAGTAATCACAAATTCACTAATAAAAATCCATCAGTCATAGCTATTGCCAAAAGAGAAAAATTTATCAAAGAGACGTTTAGAAGTTTTACGGTGTGTATATTTACTTGAGGATGATCAATATTGGAGCACACCAAGCAGTCTTAGGAATGTCCAGATATAATTTCTTGATTTGTGCGCACATTGTAAGTTCATGTACTTCTGTAATTTACGACACATTTTTTTCGCCGCCCCGCCATCATGTATGCTTGCGGGTCACATAGCTGCAAGAGATTGTGTGTGTTTCAACACGACTGTAACAGGGAATTAACAAGTTCATATGTCGATATAGCTGAAAATATGAACCTCTTATAATAGTGCATGCTTCCAGTCACCTAATCGGGGAATATCATTATTTTCAATCGATCTTGACTTCATTCAGTCATTTGAAATTAAAACAGCAAATATTATATATTTAGATAAATGTCACTGAGATTTAACTGATAATTCAACGTTTTCAGCAGCTCTTGTGCCCACCCCCCCAAACCTGCCGCCCGGGGCAGACCATCCCTCCCTTCCCCACCCGTTACGTCACTGCACACACGCATTTCCCAATTGATTTCCAAATTGTAATTTGCCATTTTCCATTCAGCGTTTCGTTACAATAATACAAAAATACCGCTCGTAATTGCAGTCGAAATTGTGCTTCACAAAAAGTGTTCGTATGTCGTAAGGTCGTAACTCCGTAACATGGAAAGATCACACGTTTTGTTTGAAAAAGAAGTAAGCTTGTAAGTTCGTCACTTACAACTCGTAATCTCGTAGGCTCGTAAGCTCGTAGCTCGTAACTCTTAACATCAAACGACTCTCTCTGTAGCTCGCCTAGCCAGGTGTTCTTGACCTACTCGCAACGCTAGGGGGTGCCAATCTGTTTTCTATGGGATACGAATATTCCTGTGAGAAATTCAAGAAAATATGTGGTTTTACCTATATACCTATACTGTATATTTTTACTGCAAAAACTGCTGGCTTAGGCCTCTTAGAGAGTATGCGCAGATGTTAAATATGAATATGTTAAATATGAATATTAAATAAGAAAGATGAATATTAAATGAAAAATAAAATTTTGTTATTATAGCCTTTGCACTTTTATCATTTTCATTAAGCTAGCAACTACCAGCACCACTCAATCGCCTAGACGTAACAATTTTGTTCAAAACAATTTTTCAATATCTTCAGATGTTTGTCTATTATTCTTGTCTATTTGTGTCTATTTGTCCATTTATTGTCCACCCTTTGCCTGTGTGTGTGTCTCTTTCTCAATCCTCTTCACTTTGTATATATCATATCCTGCATGTATGTCTGCAGGATAAATCTGTCCTCCGTTAGTATGTGTGCATGTGTGTGTGTGTATGTATGGGTGTATGTGTATATGTGTGTATGTGTGTGTATGTTGAGCGAGTTTGCACATAATGTCCCGACAGTATCTGCTTGTGTATGCTTGTCTGCTGAAGTATGTACACACGAGTTCGTTTGTATGTGTGTGTGTGTGTGTGTGTGTGTGTGTGTGTGTGTCTGAGCGACCCGCTATCTGTCAAGCCTGTGTGCCACACACACACACACACACACATACACGTACACACTTGCGCGCACACACACACACGCATACAACGTTTCCGGCGCCTGTATCACTCTCCCATACTCTATCCTGATACTTGATCCCACATTCAGTTGGCCTCTCGGCTCAATCCTCACACCCTCTGTCTGTTGTTTGTTTATGTGCTTGTGTGTGTGTGTGTGTGTGTGTGTGTGTGTGTGTGTGTGTGTGTCCAGTGTTCTGTCTTGCCATTTGCCCCGGTATACATGGGCACATCTTGTGCATGGGCTCGTGCATATCCCATGTTTATTTGTGGTCGAGTGTCAGCGTTCGGTTACCTTCGAGAGCGCATTCGTTTTTGTTGGCCTGGCCGTGAACTTGAGGACACACACACTGACACACACACTGACACACACACACACACACATACACTTGTTTAGAGTGTTATTGTGGCTGTCCGTTTATAGATCTATCTCTCATTTATTAGCCAGCAGTTTTCCTTGGAGTCGCCTGGAGAAACCTGGATAGAAAACAGATGATAGAATTGTGGTCGAATATTGGTTTTGAACAAATAAAGAAAATATGCATTAAAATGGTATGTTATTTCTTTGAATATGCATGCTAAGTTTGCTAAGATATTTGTTTTTGACCTATTTTAGTGAACCTCTTGGTTATGAGGAGTTGATGGAAACAATTTTAGAGGGCTTCATTCCCTGAGCCCCCCTCTGGTTCCGTCAGTGAGACAAGTGATTATACCTCCCTGAGTTTTTTTGCTCAAATACTTTTTGTTTTTTACTTTTGTTTTTTGGTTTTTAGGTCCTTTCAGAGTCAATTTTTCTGTTTTCGCCTCTGCTTGATAGTGGCCGCTTGGCAGTGGCGGCGCCAGGACTTTCCGGTTGGGGAATGAGGAGAACTAAGGAAAATGATTCGAGGGTTTGACGAAACATGAGGAACTACACTCGAAACGTTCATGGTCAGGATTTTTCGGTAGGGCTCAGGGAGGCTTGAAACATTTTCGGGAAAGGTGTCAGCTCCTCCATGCCCCCCTTCCTTAGTGCCGCCACTGGCCAATATGATTTGACGTGGCGAAAGGCGATGAGGACGATTGTGGAGCAGATTTGTCATGCCGGCAGCAATCATGCGCGATGGCGTCGTTTTTTTCCGGCGAGGTTCGACGTCTGAGTTTTCCGACAGAGAACGACCAAGGTGGATGTCGTAAATCACAAAACCACCGCAGCCGGCCTGTCAAGATTTCTGTCGCAAAAATTTCTGCTATGTTCCTCTCAATTTACTTTGATTTCCGCAAAGTTTCAATTTTGTTTTTGGGTGTGCAGTAAAAGCCAAGACACCTTGTTGCATCTTGTTGTATTCAAGAGATTCAATATACTTTAAAACCTTTATTTGAGTAGCATTCTATTCTATTTTTCAAACCTTCTCCCGTATTGGAATTCAATTAGAGGGTGTCGCTCTATTTTTCGACTAGCTGGTGGAAATACGGTACGCTAAATTTACGTACCGTACCGTATTTCCACCAGCTGGCCAGGTATGTGTATTTGTATGTGTGTGTATGAAAGTATAAGAAGGTATGTGTATGAAAAATAGCCAGGTATGTGTAATTATTTAACAAAAGACACAAATACAGGGTGATTACTGGTAATTAATCACAATATCACTAATAAAAATCAGTCAGTCATAGCTATTGCCAAAATAGAAGAACTCAAGTGACGTGACGGTGACGTTTAATTAGAGATGCCGCTCAATTTATTGTTTCACGGTATATAGCATACCATTGGTCTCGAAGCCTACATTAAGTTCCCTAATATGTCCTGTTTATACATCAGGGGTTCTTAGCCATTATATCTTCAATTTCTCACATTTCAGCTAGCTAGCCATCTATCCATTTTCCAACCGCACCATCGGTATTGCTTTTTAAATCGGTGAACTTCCGAAATGGGTTGTGTGCCTACTCGCCTGAGGTTTTCGAAGCGGTCCTCCGAATAGAGTCACGTAGCGGAGACCACTTGCCTCGAAACTAGGCGATGTAGACGCTGGCAGTATACTTGAACACTTGTAGACTTGCACAACTAAGCTAGCTACTTACTTGCACCTGACCACAACGGACCTCAATGCTTGAATGAATGCTTCGTTGTTAACTTGACCGGTCTGGACACTTGAACTGACCCACTGACTGCCACGTGTCACGCTGTGATTGGCTGATAACTGGAGCGTCATTGTGACGTCACTCAGGCTTGACCGCTGCGCCCCAAGCGAAGCAGCAGCACACAAAGTTCGGGTTTATTCACTTAACGTAATATGCGTACGTAACGCAATTTCCTACATCGGTCCTTGTCAATTTTTTGCATTTCTCTTTCAATGACGATTATTTAAAAAAAAACGTACAATTGCATTGATGAAATGACTCATTGCAAATCAAACTCAATGTGGACCATTGGAACATTAGATCATTGTCGATCATTGTAACGATGTAGGATCCGCTAGAGCAGGGGTTCTTAACCTAGGGAGTTCGCCCGCCCAGGGGTGTGATTCTGGTTCCTTAGGTGTGCGAGGATTACTGTGAAAATCTATAGAAAATACAAGTTTTTACCTTTGATATATGTTTTTTCTGGAAAAAGTTGACAAAGGAAACATAGAATAGCTTTGAGCTGTATGAATGAATATTGAATACGAAGGATTTTTATTAGTTTGTTTGTGCTATTTCTTTTTCATCATAGCTTTCTAGAAGCTAGGGGGTGCACGAACTGACTGCTCATTTGAAAAGGGTGCAAAAGTTTGAGAACCACTGCGCTAGGGCAAGTCTGTCGTTCCTCACCAGTGGAGAACTTCCTTCAAATTAAAAGCTACTGATTGATGCTGACTGATTGAGCTACTGATGCTTCCTAATCTTCCAACCACACAAATGACCACAAATGAATGACACAAAGACTAATTTCACAAATCAAATTGAACGATACATCGAACTCGAACAGCAGTCCACTGTAGAAACTTACGTACACATCAGTGCGTACCAGTCATATGGTATGTGTTTGTGTGTGTGTTTGTGTTTGTGTGTGTGTGTGTGTGTGTGTGTGTGTGTGTTTGTGTGTGTGTGTGTGTGTGTGTGCAGTGTTTAAATAGTGTTGTGAACTGTCAACTGCATTTGCAGCGTGATAATTCACAGACGACATAGTTGATATGTATGTGTGTATGTATGTGGGTGTGTGTGTGTGTGTGTTGTTTGTTTGCAACATGCCGGCGGAAACGGAGACACAAGCGTGTGTGAAGCTCCAACTTCCGCCGACTCATCTCATGACATGATCTCGATGCACATCTGTGGATGTATGTGTGTGTCTGTCAGTGTGTGTATGTGTGTGTGTGTGTGCGTCTGTCTGTCTGTCTGTGTGTGTGTGTGTGTGTGGGTGTGTAGCAACACTTCGCGGAATTCAGTTTCATCAACATGGCACTTGGTTCCACTCAGAGATGAGAGCGGGTTGAATTATGTTGTCAAGATGTATGATCGTTCTAAGGATCTAGCCATTGGAATGCGTATAAGACGGTTTCAAATTATAACTCTGCTTAGTTTGGGGAATTCCCCATCGATGGGGAATGGAGGGGTTACCAAGTGGGAATTAAAGGTCGAACAGAATGACAAATGTGTATGTGTGTGTGTTTTTTTCCGATGACAATTCGTTTATAATAGGTTTCTAGTGACTTCCTGTGACATTCAATCTGCTGGAATAAGTGAAT
>OU696593.1:4868329-5005829 GCA_916048095.2 Sacculina carcini | reverse complement strand
ATATAAGGTCGTGTCAATAAATGACCGATCACTTTTGATGAACTGAACATTGTTGGTGTTTTTCATTGTCACTCACGTTATTCCAGCCACAGATACATAGATAGTAAATATTTTTGATTAATAATACATGGAGTACATTTTTGGGAGGGACTGAATTGATTTTGGTGGGGCTGAATTTTGAGGGCGATCAGTCATGTACATGCATCACTATGCAACGTCTTTGCGATAATGCTTATATAAACAAATTCTACAGAAAGCTATTTTTATTGACCAATTTGAGTAAGTTTCTTATGGTTATGAGGAGTTGATGGAGATATTTGGGGTAGAGGCTTCAGCCCTGAGCCTCCCTCTGGATACGCCAGTGGATTATATGTAGATAAAACTACATATAAACGTAATACTTATTTTCCACGTGCCCTTAGCGACCAAGTAAAAGGGCTTGACGACCCAACAATGGGTTGTCAATCCAGAAGTTATCAGCTACGGCTCCAAGAGATTCGTAGCACAGATATCTATGTAGTGTCATTCAAAAAAAGCTTTATATACACACACACACACACACACACACACACACACACACACATACACATTCACTGGCTGACTAGACACGCTTAGTCGCTTATGAACAGGCACATTGACACCTCGGATCGGTACGGTGTGAAAAACTTGTGCATAATGTATGTGCCTATTACAGCCACGCAGCCATACAATCTAGCCCAACAATCTGTCGAAACATCAGCACACGCACACACAAACCCGCTGCTATGATATGACAAGCAGTCCAACAAACACACACACACACACGCACACATTCTTTGTTAACCTGTTCAACCTGCTAACTTGCACAAAGTAGCCTAGCTCAGTGGCGGCGTCAAGAGGGGTATGGAGGAGCTAAAGTGCACCCAAAAATGTGTCAAACTCTCCTGAGACCCAGAAACTCTCCAAAGACTTCCTCCCAGAAAAAATTAGTCTCGACATTGAACACTTCGAGTGAAGTTCCTCATGTTTCGCCAAGTGCCCGCATCTTTTTCGTTCGCCCTCCGCTGCCCGCCCTGAGGGAAATCCTGGCGCCGCCTCTGGTTTAGCTGGTTGGTCGAGCTCTGTTGCGTGTCAGCGATGCGTTTGATTAGTTCTAATTGACAGTCGACCTTCATGGCAGCCACTTGAAGCCATTTGCATGGGTCGACGTTTATAATGGACACTTGAGGTCGCTTTATCGGGTCGGCGATAGCCAAGCAGGTTGCCGATGAAGTCAATTATGTTTGCATGGACGCGCGCGCGCATGTGAGTGTGCACCGGAGTGAACGAACCGGCTCCGCAGTGTGTCCGAAGTCCGGAGAGTGTCACGCGACCTCATGAAGCTGTCATTAATCAATTTCCATCGGATAACTTCGTTCGGGGTGGTTTTCCTAATTGAATACGCATTGACAGGGAGCATGGATAGACTTAATTGTCTTCTGACATGCCTTGGTCATACAAAAGTAATGTCCAAATGTTAATGCTGATTGAAAGGAAAAGGATAATAAGCAAATAAGATGTCACAGATACAGAAGGTATTTCCCCGTGTACAGAGACCCTTAAATACAAAAAACTTCCTATTTTCCGGCAAATTTCTTGAAAAAAGTACTTACATGAATGAATATTAATTATTTATTCGTCATATAAATCATTAACTTCCTCATCACTCTCATCAGAAATATCATACTGAAATACAAATAGCTACCAATAGCTGAAAATAGATGCCTTGGTCAGCTGAAAATAAATTTTGAAGTTTATACATTCTTTCATTTGTGAGTACCTCCTACTTCTGAAGTTAAAACAAAGACCAAAAAAGGTATCTTATACACTTACTCTAGGTCGCGTCCGTTTATGATCAGCCATCAAGAGCAAACACAAATTCTGACAAGCTGAAACTCAAAACCAATACCGAACATTCTATTTGTGGAAACTTAAATCTCTAGATCAGTAGTTCCTGACCATTTATTCTGATCCCCCATTTCTTAATGAGCCATCTCTTCATTTTCTACAACAGCGCTGATAGCAGGAGCGGATTTAGGGGGGGGGGGCAAAGAGGGCACCTGCCCAGGGGCCTCGACATTTTAGAGGGCCTCAAAAAAGGACCCAGACTGAAATAATTTCATTAAATATATAAGGAATAAAAGCTTTTTTAGTCAGGAATAAAACAAAATTATGGATATATATTATTTATCTTTCTTCATCACGGAAAACTACAGTAAAACCAAACAGTGATTTTGAGACATTGATCACCAAATTAGCAAGGACTAAACTAAGCTAAACTAAAGGACTAAGGTCTCGCAAAACGTCTTGTCTGTGAATACAGATACCGCTATAATTGTTTCTATTCTACGAATAAACTTTGGTTTTGATTTTAAGATTGGCGACACTGAGTATGGGTCATGCTTCCTAATCACCTTGGAAAACCGGTCTGTTTGTACAGTCAGGTGTGAAGAGTGCTGATGAGTGAAGGCAAACTACATACTTTGATTTATGGAATAAAACATATGCTGTATATTTAAAAATGTTTCTCATAATTTTTCCATACTCGGGTGTACATAGTCAGGATAGGTCATTTTGCAAACGTGATTAAGATGACCAAACTTCATTACTGGCAGGACCGTCAATGATGATTTATCGGTGGAGATTACAGCGTCCCCCGGTGAGGCTTGCTTCGCTCGCCACCCGCCTCAAACAGGGTAGGCCTCCACACCAGAGCCGTAGCAGCCGCCCCTCGTACCCCCCGCCCGGGGGCTCCCAAATGTTGAGGGGCCCTGTTGCTTCACGTATGAAATTAAAATTTATCATATTTATTATTTATAGTTTTTACCTCTTTGCTCAGATGCTCTCACCTGAGCTTGTATTATGTGATTATGTCTAATAAATACATTCATTATTTGGTGATTGATTTTTAATGGGGGCTCCAAGTGTTGCCTTCCGGGGGGCGCATAATTCCTCGCAACGGCTCTGCTCCACACATAGATTTTACAGGGGCCTCCACATGTCTAAATCCGGCCCTGACTGATAAATTCAATAAATTCAGTTGGTACGTCAAAGTGAATGTCAAGAGGTCATTGGAAAAAAACTAATTTAAATTAATAAAACGCACATTTGTCCTGTTCTGTCCGATCTTTAGCTTCCCACTTGGCAACTCTTCCATTCTCCACCAGAGGCGAATTCCTCACAAATTAAGAACCACCGCTCTAGATGCTTCCATAGGATTATCACAGTATGCTCAATGGAAATTTGTTGTTCTAACCAATTGCCGAAAACTAATGGGAGACAGAGCAGATCCGATGCAGTCCCTCGGTCTCCATTAAGCTGGAGACTTTCATGCGGCACTGTTTGGTAAATTTTAATATCATGCGCGAGGCAACGGTGCTCTCAACACTCGGGGCCACCCGACCGTGGAGTTCGGGGGAGAGAGGCAGTTGCTTCGGCCCTGACTAGATCATGGATAGAGATCTGACGTGTTAGACCTGTTACTAAAATGAGTAAAAATCGGCGGTTTAAACCTCAGAGATAGGAATGTTAGGCCCCGAGCACAGTTTGATATAGTTTCAGTCCCGGTTCTATTTCTCTTTCCTAACTAACCTAGCATTACTAACCTAGCCTGACCCAATCTTACCTAACCTAACAAACACAGAGAAAGAGAGAGCCGGCACTGAAGCGGGACCAAACGTAGTCGGGGCGTAACAACCTGGTTCCCAAGAATTCAATACAGCTGATGCCAAGCATGTTTGCATAGGACATCATCCATCAGTTAATTCAATCCAACTTCCCAGCGGTTCCCAGTTGCCATGACTGTTCATTTGTCATCAACAGAAACGACATATCATCAACTGCTACACAAATACGCAATCATTACTTTGCATTGTTAATCCCACACACTTATAGACACACACACACATCGATGAAATCAGTGTGTGTGTAAGGAACGGACCAAGGGTGCAGCGAGTGTAGGTGAAAGACGGTGGGAGTTAGAGAGAGCATAAGGCAAAGGTGGAAGAAAGAGTGGCTGGCGAGATCTCTGATCATCATTATCTCGGTTGCGGATGGCTTCCGACTTAGCCGCTGTTGATGTGGCACCGATGGAGTGTGCTCACACACACACACACCCACCCACACACACACACATACACTCACTGACACATACGCACATATTGGAGATAGGCACGTGTGTGCGTGTCTGTATGTGTGTGAATGTGTGGCGGCGGTACGTGACTGAAGTGGTCAAGCAGCTCACAGAAGGACGGTCCGGTCCGAGTGTTCTTGTTCAGGCGGATGATCCGCAACGCGGCCGGACGCGCCACCATCTTCAACGCGTAGTATTCGAGCGAGCACGCTGTACTAGCTGTTATCGCCGTGCGGCGGTCCTTCGCGATCGCCACAACTGCGACACCGCTCTATTGGTGCCGGTGGCCTGTGAATCTCGCCCCGACCGACACATGTCATCACGTAGCTTGATCGATTGTTCGCACTTGCCACGCATACAAACGGTGGTGCGGTCAAGTGTGGCGCAAGCGGGACGCGACGCTAGCTGAAACTAGACGAAGCTGCTCTAATGAGGTCCTGGTATGTTGCGTCAACATTCGAGGGCTGAGCAAGTCGACATTCTCATCGAACTGAGCATCGAGTTGTTGTGGAAAACGTTGCTCTCTATTTGGTCCATTGGATAATATTTGTTCTCGATTCTATATCACTATAACTTGAATTCTTGAATAACTTGAGTTATTGAGAAGACAAGAGGTGACAAGGGTACTTTGCCAGCAGTCCGGATGGAGCATCCTTCTGTGTGTTCCACAGCCGCCAAGTTTGAGACAGGAATGAAAGTAGAAGTAAATCGGATAATACCTTCAATCACCGATTTCTGCACGCAGTAAATACGGCAGCAGTGTTTGTATCCCCTACCACAGAAGAGCTCAAGCCGCGGTGAGGTTATGATAGGCAAAGACGCGATTTCATAGCGGCGTGGGCACTTTCCTGGTAATGTAGGGGCAAGGTGGCGTGACCTCCACTTCTCCTACAAGACATTGCGCGATCTTCGATGAAAATCTTTCCGGTAATTAGCTCGTATCAGGCGCCACCACACAAACAGTATGAAGAGCAGTAGTGACGCATCAGTGATAGCGACTTTGGCAGCGTCGGTGATGTAAGTAGCTGTATATTTGGTGTGGTCCGGCATTCGTAGAACACACTGATGAACCGATTGCCGGAATTAGCCTTGACTAAACGTTCGAGATGTTGATAGCCGCGGTAGCCAGCACTGGTGAAAAAGCTGGCGCTCCAGATTTCATCTAGATAAATTCAACTCTCCGTGACGTCTTCGGGCTGGTCATTCCAAACAATTTGTGCCTCTTCCTTATAAAAATTCAAGGCTCATAAAGAATCCAGAGCAACAAAATGGTCACAGTATTAGATGGGAAGTCATCCACGATAGAAACTTTATGAAGATATTCTCTCAATGTATATGTTGGATTCGAGTAAGGACAAGAAGTGAAATAGATATAAGTTTAGGGGAAAATATCAGGACTGAAAAAGAAGACTACTACAATATCATAGACGAGATCATGAATTATAGAGGAAATCATAGGCAGACTCATAGATGATATAATTCATATATGTAGTTCAGGGAATTTCGATGGAAAGATACAATCGCAAAGGTAATTTTCGTTGACCAATATGGCAACAAGTATATCTTCGCTAAATTGATATCCCATCCCATATGAGAACACTGGGAGGATAAAGGAAGTTTCCAGCAATTGGGACAAGATCGATATTAACCATATTAAGTTATCAAGTACCGAAGACACCGTTTGAACCTTCTAAAAGTTACGAAGAAGGTATGAAATTACTAGGCACAGTATTCTCTATCTATACATACGGTGAGCTGGTCATATGAAGTCTCGATGTTTTCATTAAATTAATCCAATTCAAGATGCGTCATTTGATGCACAGATGATTTATGCCGTTTGTTTAGAATACTCGTGCTCGCGCAATGTTTTCATGCAGCCCTTGGTCAAAATGATTTCAAAACATCTGGTCCACAATTAAATAACAGATCCTGATTTGCTCCACTTAATGGTAGATCACAAATCGTAGATGGATTTGCCTTGGACAAATCACATATCCTCCGTTGTTTTCCTCTTGTGTGTGTGTATGTCCTGGGTGTATAAGTGCGTTATTACCATGCTAGCGAGGAGAAATGGAGATAAAGAGAGTGTGTGCCTGAGACACAGAGAGAGAGAGCAAGAAGGGCAGCCAATTGACCCCGGCTTGAGACCGCTCTGAGGTCAAATGAAGCCAGCATGACCCGACACATAGCCAGTGCCGTTCTAAACATTGTGAGCTGAGTGTATCGTTACAGACTGTCACTCACACACAAACACACACACACACACACACACACACACACACACACACACACACACACACACACACACACACACACACACACAATGTGCTCTTGAGGTTTTCCGCCGACGCGGTGTCAATTATCGCCAAATCCGGCAACCAGTATGAAGTCAAGTCAGTCGCGACAGGTCAATCTAGAGCCGAGGCTGTGTTGAGATTCATGAGCAAATTCCTGAGCGCCGCGCTCCGCCCAGCAACAATGAAACGACACTGCCGGACCGAACTGCACAGCGCCGCAAATTCTTGTCAGAATCAGTGCGAAAAATTAAGCGCCAATCTATGGAACGCCATCGATTGCGTGATTGCGGTGGTCCGATGCAGACTGCACTTCGGGCACGACTGTGTGAGGTCTCCTGAGATCGGAGACCTGTGTGAGGTCGAAGGATCTGTATAGATCGTGTGATCTGGTGAGATCGAGGATCCAGGGAGTGGATCGTGAGGTCAGACGGGACCGGGCTGGAGTCTGAGGAAACGCCGTAAAGTAAAAATGAAAAGAATAAAAAGAGTAAAAATAAAAAGATTGGTCGAAGATGCATGGAGATTGCACGACTGATATCTTCATGAATCGTGATTGTCAAGAGGTAAAGAGGAGAGCAATATCATTCAAATTGAAGGACACACACTGTGGGCATGAAATAGTGAAATAGGGTGAAGCGCAATCAGAACTTCCTACACAAACACAAACAATACACACACACACATATAACAGCAATAATTGGTCTGAAGCAATAACCAGCCCAGCTTGTACCAACCAGCATGTAGAGCATGTACTAGTCCTTTTTCTTCTTGTGTTTTCTCGTCTTTGTCATACAGTTCGAGTCGGATTTTGACAAATAGATTAGCATCACAATGACTACAAAGCACGCACCGCCACCGCAACCACTGACACGACACCACTGACACGACATCACTGACACGACATCACTGACACGACATCACTGACACGACATCACTGAGACGACACCACTGACACGACATCACTGACACACCACCACTGACACGACATCACTGACACGACACCACTGACACAACACCACTGACATGACATCACTGACACGACACCACTGACACGACACCACTGATACGACACCACTGACACGACACCACTGATACGGCATCACTGACACGACACCACTGACACGACACCACTGACACGACACCACTGACACGACACCACTGACACGACACCACTGACACGACAACACTGATACGACACCACTGATACGGCATCACTGACGCGACACCACTGACACGACACCACTGGCACGACACCACTGACACGACACCACTGACACGACACCACTGATAAGACACCACTGACACGACACCACTGACACGACACCACTGACACTACACCACTGACACGTCACCTTGGAAACAGCTATCAAATTGGAACAGATATGGTTGCTTTGTGACACCAATAAGGTATTTATTGTTGTATCGATTGAACCGATATGGCATGTGTCGAGATAGGATGTCGAGCAATCTTGTTCAACCCGAAACGACCCATCATCGTTCTCTGAGCCAATGAGGTGGACGGAGAGAGGACAAAAGTGAACCATTGTGAATTAATATCATTCAGAACGCAAAGCATTTAATTCAAATCAGTGAATCTACTGAGGAGTGTGGGCGGAGCGATATTATGGAGTGTTATCGGATTGATTGTCTATTGCTATTTATTTATTACCAGTAGCGGCGCCAGGATTCTTCCGATGGGGGGCTGAGGGAGGGCTAAGAGAAAAGTTGTGGGGGCTAAGGAAAACGTTGAGGGGGCCTGGCGAAGCATGAAGAGCTACACTCGAACGCTGACTACATGACACGACATCTACACGACATGTGTGTGTCAGTGTGTGTGTGTGTGTCAGTGTGTGTGTGTGTGTGTGTATGCGATCGCTCCGCTGCTGCAAAATTATGCAACTACAGTTCGCAGAAATGGCACAGTGCATTCTCGCAGGGAAGTTTCTAGCAATCGCTCAAATGAGTGACACAGTGTATAGAATAAAAGTGAAAAACAAACACTGATAGGAAAACCAATGCTAATTACAATTACAATATTGGTAAGGCACACATATACGCTCGAAAAACGCTTCTGGAACCCGCACATACACGACATGTACTAAATTTAACGCTCAATTTTGCTACGCACTCTGCACGCCACTGTGCATTTGCATACGCTGCTGAGCTCTGCAAACGCTCGCTGCAGTGCATGTATGTTCAACACACAGACACACACACCAATATACATGTGCCGTTGGTGACACACACATGTATCTTGAGTTTTATTACTACAGATTTTGGTTTCGAACTCTCTTTCTCTCTACATTTTTCGGGCGCTTCCGGTACACATGGGGCCACCGCAGGGTGGTAATAGTGCACTTGCACTCTTCCCCCATGCTACTGGATTCGCCTGTAATTAATAATAATAATAATATTTATAATATATATAGTTAGGGTATCACTATGTGATTGGTTCCTCTCCTGTGCGTAAATTAGCAAAACAAAATCTTGCTGTAATGGGCGGTTGTCAGAAATTATTTGGTAATTCTGAAATTCAGGACAGCATTGCTGTACCTGGTATTGGGACTACTAATAATTAGATCAAATATAATAGGAGAAACCGAACCAAATAACAAGTTTCAGAAATATAATAAAATAAATATGTTTCAGTTTATCCATATATATATATATAAGTATATATATAAGTATATATATATAAGCTGTAGAATATGTTTAACATATGTATATTATCATGGGCGTAAATATTGGGGGGTATATATACCCCCGACAAATTGGCTGGGGGGTATGCATATGCAATTATACCCCCCGAGAATTCTGCTGAGTTCAGTTCATTGGGTATATTACCATCAAAATCAGCATGGAAGGTAAATGACAATAGACCAAAAATGTATGAAGTTATAAATATGTAAAGAATTATATCACGCATTACACGTTTCATTGGGTTATCTGTGTTATAATTGAATGGGCTGAAAATAGTTGAGGGTCTCATGCAATTGGCCAACTGAGTCAAGTTTGAACACTAATACATGATGGCTGTCACCCCCCGAGCCTCGACACAAATTTACGCCCATGTATATTATACGATCAGAATATATTTATGATCTGTACGTTCAATAATACACCTGGATTAAATCGAAATTCAAATGGTATAGTCAGGAGAGCGAAATAAACCACACCGACGTACTCTGCACCACATCTATTGGCTTGGACAATTACTGGCCTCGTGTCACCACTCCCAAGCCAACTGTTGGCCAAGCCAATCGTTGGCTTTTTATAATTATTAATTACAGGCATGGGATTAATCAGTAGCATTACAGGCACTAATCCAGTAGCATGGGAAGAGTGCAAGTGCACTATTACCACCCTGCGGTGGCCCCATTTGTACAAGAAGCGCCAAAAAGATTCAGAGAGAAAGAGAGTTCGAAAAGAAAAAATTTTAGAATGAGAGTTGGAAAAAAAGTAATAAATAAATATCAATAATAATAAACCATCATCCGCTTGGCTTGGCTTATATACATATATGAATGCTGACAGCATTTTGTCAAGAGGGTAGCATGATTGATGTGTCGTGCTAAATTGGGTAACAAGCTGGAAAATGGTTGGGAGCCACTGCACTAAGTGAACAAAGTAAAAATAAAAATACAATCAAATTAAAACAACCAAAAATAAATGAAATCAGGTAAACTCATTCAGGATTAAATTGCCCTATAGCTATGGCCCACCCAATAGATATTACTGACCACGCCTATGCCACCATGGACAACTAGTGAAAACTTAATTAAACTTGAGTGCATACACATGACCAGTAACAGATCAGACCCAAAAAGGAAACAGGCATCGATGAGGAAAAAAAGATATTCAACAATCAAACTGTGAGTACAAGAAAACATACATAACGCAAGATGTGTATGAATGCGTGTCTGTGCGTATGTGTGTGGGTGTGTGTATGTGTGTGTGTGTGTGTATGTATGCATGTGTGTGTATGCGTTAGTGTGTGTGTGTGTGTGTGTGTATGTGTCTGCATGTGCGCGTATACAGCGGTATGCGTGAATTTTTGGCATAGAAAATATATATGTATGTATGTGTGTGTTTGTGTATGTGTGTGTGTGTGTGTGTGTGTGTGTGTGTGTGTGTGTGTGTGTGTGTGTGTGTGTGTGTGTCTACGTGAATGCGTGTGTACGTGTGTACATTGGTGTGTATATATGTGTATATGTGTGTTTGTATTTGTGCGTGTGTGTATTGGTGTGTATGTGTGTATATGTTTGTGTCTGTGTGCATGTGTGTCAGTTTGTATGTGTGTGTGTGTGTGTGTGTGTGTGTGTGTGTGTGTGTGTGTGTGTGTGTGTGTGTGTCTTGTGTATGTAGCGAGAATTTGGCAGGCTGTCTCTGATTTAAGATGCTACTCGCGAAGTCAGCTGGATTGTGTATATGTGTATGTGTGTGTGTTTCTGTGTGTGTATATATGTGTGTGTGTGTGTGTGTGTCTGTGTGTGTGTCTGTGTGTGTATGTGTGTGTGTGTGTGTAGCAAAGTGTGTGCCTGTCTGTGTGCAGATGTGCTTTCATGTGTATGTCAGTGTGTATGTCAGTGTGTCTGTGTGTGTGTGTATGTCAGTGTGTGTGTGTGTGTGTGTGTGTGTGTGTGTGTGTGTGTGTGTGTGTGTGTGTCTGTGTGTGTGTGTGTGTGTGTGTGTGTCGAGGAAGCTAAGCATACGCAGATCGCGTGGGAAAATCTGCGTCAAGCGGTGTAAAAACACACACACACACACACATACGCAAACATCTACGAACACGCACGCGAGGGCACACGCACACACACACACACACACAAACACACACATACATATACACACGCACACGATTAAAATTTTCAAGCAACTAACAATTTAAAAGCAGATAGTTCAATATATAAATTCAAGCGTCTTGGAAAGATTGCCTTGGAAATAGCACAAGCCATATGAAAAGGAGGCTAATTTATAAATGAGGGTAATAAATTTTTTTCAAAACAGATGTAAATTTAACATTGTTTAGAACCTCACTAAAACTAATTATAGAATTTTTTCATCCTATTATATCACATTACTTCATTATAATGTATAACAAAAACATTGTGTGTGTCTCTAATTTATATCGCTATTATTACGAATAAACAAACACACCAACGGTGACATAAGGAGATTGTGTATTCCAGTGGCGCACCTAAGCGGGGCAGGTTTAGGGGCGCTGAAACCCTTAGAAAACGTATCAAGCGCCCTGAGCTCCCGCCCCAAAATAAATACAGATCATTGAAATTTGGAGTGTCGTTCCTGATGTTTCGCCAAGCCCCCGCATCTGTTTGCTTAGCCCCCCCAGCGGAAACTCCTGACGCCTCCACTGGTGTATTCGTTTCTCAAATGTGCTGAGATTCCTTTGGAATGCAAATAAAAACAGTGGCTTTCAATCAGGCAAACGTACAAATACAAATCCAAGCTTCTAGGTATAAAATGTCTACCGTTATTGGTACGGTCTTGGTGCTTAACCTCTGTGAAATTCGCCACTGGTAGGGAATAGAAGCGTTGCCTAGTAGGAAGCTGAAGGTCGAACAGAACAGGACAACTATGTGTGTATTTATCGATTCAAATTCCTATATTTTTGTTTCTTATTTTTGTTTTGTTTGACCTGTTTTCATATAATTTGATGTAACAACTTAATTTATTGAATTTATCAGCGCTGTTGTGCGTGTGGAAAATGAAGAGATGGCTCATTAAGAAGTGAGGAATCAGTGAGCAAAAATGTTAAGAACCAATCACATAGAGATAGAAGAGCTGACAGGGCAGGCTCTTCGAATATGATGTCAATAAATTAAATGACCCTATTCAAAACAATACGCTTATACGAGCTCATGCTCGTATACATACCTTCAAATCTATATTTCAGCGGTATGTCGTTCTATTTTTCAACTCTTCTCCCGTAGTGTCGTTCAATTTGACACTGACGTTCTAATAAATGTTTATATATATATATATATATATATATATATATATATATATATATATATATATATATATATATATGTATGCGTGTGTATGTGCGTGTTTGACCCAAATCTTCGATTTCATGAACATGTTTCGGACTCCCGTTTGACCATCTTCAATACACACACAGACATACACACACACACGCGCGTGAGTGTGCGTGCGTGTATGTTTCTAACATTTCTTATGTCCAACAAGATTGTGTAAACACCCATGTGTATGTGTGTGTGTGTGTGTGTGTGTGTGTGTGTGTGTGTGTGTTGTGTGATAGAGGCAACGAGAGGTAGTTAGGTATTGGCGATAAAAACCGGAGGACACGCAATAAAAAGATCGTGAAATCACCTGGCCATTTTCAGCGTAGCGTATCAGTGTGTTCTGTACATCTATCTATCTGACTATATACCTCCACTGAACCATGATCCAATTTCACTAATTCATTACACACATATTCGACCACTGAACACACACACACACACACATACACACACACACACACATACGAACACACACATTAAAGCGCAAAGGGCAATATTATTGAGACAAATGCGAACAATGATATGCACAATTGATTTGTTAAAATTTCACTGGTGATAAAACCACAGGGACGCCAAGCTTCAATTGGTCGCTTCTCCCCTAGACACTCACCCTCACACACACACACACACACACACACACACACACACACACACACATACATACACACACATACATACACACACACACGCGCCGAAGAAAAGATGAAAAATAGGAATCCGCAGGTAGTCTATTACTCTTGAGTAGTGCTCTAGTGGCCTATGTGCAGTGGCGGCGCCAGAATTTTACCGGTGGGGAGCTAAGGGCGGCTGAAGGAAAAGATACGGGGGCTTGGCGAAACATGAGGAACTAAACTCGAAACGTTCATGGGCAGGATTTGCTGGAGGGTTCAGGAGGCTTGGCGCATTTTTGTGGTCTTCAGTCCCTCCAAACTCCCTCCCCTTGGCACCACCATTGTCTATGTAGATTCCATATAGAGTGTACCCCTTATATATGGGAACCGGATATAAGAGAACCCCGGTTATATAAGAGAGTATTTGTTCGGATCCGTCGTAATTTTCCCCGGATTAAAGGAAACGACGGATATTAGAGACTTTTTTTCCACTCCCGACAAATCTCTTATATCTGGGGTAAACTGTAATATTGTATACGTGCGACCAAAGTGAGGGAGCGCGGAAGACAAACGGGCCCTTTTGCCCTGGCTTATGAATACATCGGCTAGGCAGGGGTAGCGTCACCCTAACTTTGATAGATCGATGTCCTAACAATCCACCATCGTGCTCGTAATGCAGCAATGATTGAGGATTGAATCTGACGTCCAGATTGAATCTGCCCACCCATAAACAACAAATGTTTAGACCAGTGGTTCCCAACATTTTCCAGTTTACGGCACTTTTAGCGAGTCTTTCAAAACTTCCCGGCATCCTTATAAGGAAATTTATAATATCCGTTGTTTTTATAATATTTTTTTCATTTCGACATTTTGCATCGGTGTAACAACACCTTATACATATATATGAAAAGTTTCTTTACACTGACCCTGCTATTACAATAAATGGTATTATAATACAAATATATCACTTTTGCCCTGAGTTTAGGCGACATCCTCAAAAGATCTCACGGCACGGCACACCGGTTGGGAACCACTGGTTTAGAAGCAAGTGTAGCCTTTGGAAGGCTGGAGCGACAAGTTTTCGACTCATTTCTGCGGAAACAGCTTGGTGATAACAAAAAATAACCAACATAGACAACTTAGTAATATGAAGATTTCGTCTGGAAAATTCCATTTCGTCAGTTGTTTTTCGACAAAATCTTTGCAATTCTTTTGTCAAAAACAATACTTTTTATTCTAAGCCGTTGATATTTCACAATTCCAATATTTGCCCCCGAAGAAATTAGCATGAGATATTTCAATGTATGTGTGTCTGTATATATATATATATATATATATATATACGAGCATTAAAACCCGCCCGTTGTGCGGAGGCGTATTCTCTTGCGTTGTGCGTTTCTCTATTCGTATTATCTCTCTATTCGTTGTGCGTATTCTCTTTTATATACATATCCTGTATAAAGATATAGATATGGCTGGATTTCATGGCTATTATACTGTTTATTTTGCAATCTCATTCAATATTCTCTATCCTACATATCCGAATCTCTGCTACTGATTCAGCCTGGTTTGCTTTCCATTTTTTGCTTCCTGTGCACGTGAGTTTCTTCTGTTTTTCTGGTCTCATTAGTCATTTGTTTACACCGTTGTATTTTCGACATTATTTGCTCTATTTGCGCTTGTGATTGTATTAGCACAGTAACAAATACATTGGCTTATTTATTGACTAATTTAGCTGTCAGTAGATTTGTGCAACATAGTAGTTATTCTGTGCACGTGCATGTTAGATTCATGTGCTTGAAGTATGATTCATCAACTTTCTTGTGTTGTGACCACACAATTCAGTGGAATCACTTGAGAATCACTTGAGAATTGTATGCTCATTATAATGCCAGTGATGGATCGATAATAAGACAAAATTGATGCCAGCTTGCATGAATCCATCATCAAATATTATATAAATCACCAAACAACTGATAACTTTATAGCTACAGCTATATCGCGCACACTGGCCATTTGAGGTGCGCTGCGATTCTGAGAACAAAAACCCATTTGCCCAAATGTTTGTGGTCTTTGTGGCTCACACTTGCCGTCTGATAAACCAGTCATGTAGAAACTCACCGACACATACACACGCATTTGAATACACATACACACATACGAAACAATGAAAATTTACTTGACTTTTTTATCATAATGTTAATTTTTAATTAGCAATATTTTTATGAATTGTTCCGCACAACGGGCGGGTTTTAATGATAGTATATATATATGCCCGTTGTGCGGAGCAATTAATAACATGAAATTCATATTCAATTCATAAAAAAATATGGAAAATGAAAAATGAAATAGGGTACACTCATAAAACTATTAATCAATTGAAAATTTCAAGTTCAATTATTTTTATTTCGACAAAATATTTCCCCTCAGTCCGCCTTAGTAATTTTTACATCCGCCTGTCGTGCTGAATAAGTCAGAACTCGAACACGATCCGTTCTGGATCTTGAAGTCAAATCCATTGGTTTTGTGTATGGATTAATTCTCCAGGGGAAATTGAACGTTCTATTGTCTATAGCTGCTGCCCGCGGAGCCTTTTTATTTTAAAAAAAATACCTTTTTTTTAAATGAGCCATTTGAAAAAATGAATTAAAAAATGGATAAACTTTTTTATATCTGCCCGTCGTGCGGAACAATTCATACAATAAAATTCATATTAAATCCATAAAATATAATTAATACAAATTGAAAAGCAAAAAATGTCTGCTATAAATATCTTAACCAATAGGAAAGTCTAAATGTGAATATTTTTGTTCTTATTTTGACAAATATTATCCCTCAACCCGCCTGATATATATATCTGCCCTTCGTGTGGTATAATTCAGAACACAAACACGAAACAAGCAATTAAAGATGATGAAATCTTTTCATCAGAATGTTTCCTAACTATATTCATTACTTAACATCATTCCCCAACATCATTTGCTTAACTACTATTTTAATTTTACCGCTATAATATTTATTGCTAAAATTTATATATTTCTCGCTATCATTAAAACCCAATATAACCTGAGTCAAACCTACCCAACCCAACCCAACCATCCAATCTTGACCGCTCTCAGCCTAGTCTGAGGTGATTTAACTTATTAGTTTGTGATCACAAAATATACTGATGCGATCATAATTCGTAGTCAGAAGACTGAGATTATCTACCCCAGGGGTCCCAAACACGCGGCCCACCAATACTTTTCTCTCAACCCGCGAATATAGTATCGGGACCAAACTGTAAGGCAGCTAAATTCACATTTGTTGCATAATGCGATATAATTATACACCATTATCATATTATCTCATAATTCCCGGTTAATACTTCCACTAATGCATCATATTCATACAGTTGTTATTTTTTGGATTACACCGATATTACAGCCCCTGATATTACAGCCGATATTATATTATGCAATCTATATTCTGCTACGTATTATTCCTAATACATATATAATATCATCAGATCGCAAAATATATTTAAAGGTTCACATCATTCTCCAAAATCATTTGCTTAAGAGCTATTCTCAAAGGCAGTGAAGCCTGGATTGTGCAGTTGGATTTCTCGGCAGCATTTGACCGTGTGAGCCACCAGGGCTTGTTGGAAAAACTGAGAAAGATTGGAGTCGGCGGCCGTTTGCTAAGTGTTTTGCATCAATTTCTATCCAATCGCGTACAACGTGTTGCCATCGATGGAGCATACAGTGGCTGGCAGAGCATTGTGACCGGTGTCCCGCAGGGAAGTGTGTTGGGTCCTATTTTGTTCAACATTTACACCGCTGACCTGTACACAACCACACGCAACCCTGTATATGGATATGCTGATGATATCACCTTGATGACTGTAATTTCATCTCCTTCGGACAGACCACAGGTGTGTCAAACGGTCAACGACGATCTCAGCAGCGTCCTGAAGTGGTGTGAGAGGTGGAATATGATGCTGAACACTTCGAAATCTAAATGCTTGTTGGTTTCTAGGTCACGTACCGTTCAGCCTTCACATGGAGCTATCCTCATAAATGACGCCCAACTCAACGTGTGTGATGAGCTCAAAATATTGGGAGTACATGTAGACTCAAAGCTCACGTTTGAGAGTCACATTCGGAAGCTAGTTTGTTCGGCATCGCGGAAACTGGGAATTATAAGAAAGGCATATCGGATGTTCGGTAGCAGCACAATCTCAAAAAGTTGTTTTCGCTGTTTCATTTTGCCAATTCTGGAGTACTGCGCCCCCGTGTGGTCTTCTGCTGCGGATTGTCACCTCAATCTCATCAACAGAGTTTGTTTGTTAAAACTTGCAAGTTCCTCTGTGGTGACTTGGTTCTTGGTGATCTTTGCCATCGTCGAAAGGTCAGCAGCGTGTGCATGCTGTACAAGATCAAGCACAACGACCATCATCCGATGAGCAAGTCAATTCCTGATGATTTCGTGGCAGCAAGAAGCACACGGTTTACATCCAAACAGCATTCCCAGTGCATGGCTCCAATTCGTTGTCGTACAAAACAATTCCAACGTTGCTTTTTTCCGGCCACTGTGTCTACTTGGAACACGTTGAAGGAGGAGGCTTTCTCGCAGAACAATTTGAACAAATTCAAGGCCAAAGTAAATCAAATGCTACTGAAAGAGCGGAATTGACTGTTGAGTCTTATTAATTGTATATTTATTCATATTTATTGTTATTTATTCATGCTTATTGTTATTTATTTTCTATTTATTTATATTTATTCCTATTTTACGCTCTATTTATTACTATTTATCATTGGTTGTTGTTATTTATTAAATTATACTTTTACTCAGTGTTGGCTGTTGTTGTTTATTGAATCATATTTATTGTTGTTGCTGCTTATTGAGTCATATTCATTGTTGTTGTTGTTTATTGAATCATATTTATTGTTGTTGCTGTTTATTGAATCATATTTATTGTTGTTGTTGTTTATTGAATCATATTTATTGTTGTTGCTGTTTATTGAATCATATTTATTGTTGTTGTTGTTTATTGAATCATATTTATTGGTGTTATTGTTTATTGAATCATATTTATTTGTGTTGTTGTTACTTATTGAATCATATTTATATTTATTGTTGGATGTTTCTTTTTTGAATCATATGTATTGTTCTTGATTGTTATTTATTACTTATTTATTAATATTTATTCTTATTTATTGATGGCTGTTTTTTAATGAATCACATATTTATTGTTGATTGTTATTATTTATTGAGGAACGTGGGCGGAGTGACATTATGGATTGTTATCGGATGATGGTTTATTATTTATTGTTATTTATTTATTATTTTCTTTCCAACTCTCTTTCTAGACTTTTTTCTCTTCGAACTCTCTTTCTCTCTGAATCTTTTGGGCGCTTCCGGTACATGGGGCCACCTTAGGGTGGTAATAGTGCTTGCACTCTTCCCATGCTACTGGATTTGCCTGTAATTAATAATAATAATAATATTCTACTTTTATCGCTAGAATATTTACTGCTAGCAAAATATCATATACCTCGTTATCATTTAAACCCATTCTTTATAGATACATTTAAGCCCGCCCGTCGTGCGGAACAGTTAATAAAATATAATTAATATTCAATTCACAAAAAATTAGTGAAAATTGAAAAAGAAAAACAAACCCATAGGAAAGTTTTAGCCAATATAAAAGTCTAAATGTGAAATTTATGTTTCAATTTAGAAAACATGTTTTTCCACAACCCGCCTCATATTTAAAGCTGCCCGTCGTGCGGAATAATTCAGAACTCAAACACGAAACAAACACAAAGAAAATTGATGAAAAACGACCAATAGAAAAAATCAAATTTGTAAATTTTTGTTTTAATTATTGACGATGTTTTTTCCCTCAACACTGCTCACTTTCTTACCCGTCCTTCGTGTGTAGTAATTCAGAAGTGTAACACTATCAAAACAATGAAACTTTCTGTCATCTCTATAATTCCAGATTAATGCTTCCGCTAAAACAGCAGATGCATATAGTTGGCATTGCATGATATTACAACCCATATCCTTATGCAACTTAAGCTTATGCAACTTGAGCTTATGCAACTTGAAATTAAACCAATTAAATTACACAGTAAAATTCAGTAGTTAACTTTGTTCCCAGTAGTATTTTACCCGCCCGTCGGGCGGAACAATTCATGTGTAAATATTGAGGACAATAAAGCCTTTCTATTCAGTATAGTGTAGCATTAATTAAACTGTACACAATAAAACCACACCATCCATGCTTGGAGCTAATATGATGCATTCTTAATTGTGATTGGGCTTCAGTGAAATTTAATCGGTGTATATTCCTGTGTAATCGCAAGTGCGCATAATAGCTGTCAAATCGGTAATATGTGCTTTTGAATTTACACCGCCGTAACTTCCTTCAGATACACTTTGGAAAATTAAAAATTATAACGTATTGTAGAAAACAAGATTTCTAGCACGATGGTATAATTTGTTTTTATGTTTAACAAATATTTACTGAGAAATAGTAGGAAAATTAATTAATTTTAGTCGCCCGGTGTTCAAGTGTAATTTTGGATGTATTTGAGAATTTTGCCAATTTCACACGTTTTTTGTATCATTTGTGGGTATAAATTATAGCTTATCTTGTAGAACACAAAATTATCTACACAGTAGTATATTCCTGTGTAATCGCAAGTGCGTAAATTGTGATTGGACTTCAGTGAAATTAAATCAGTGTATATTCATGTGTAAACGCAAGTGCGCATAATAGCTGTCAAATTGGCAACATGACAATTTGACTTTACACCGCCGTAACTTCCTTCAGATACACTTTGGAAAATTACAAATTATACCGTATTGTAGAAAACAAGATTTCTAGCACGATGGTATAATTTATTTTTATGTTTAACAAATAGTTACTGAAAAATAGTAGAACAATTAATTAATTTTAGTCGCCCGGTGTTCAAGTGTAATTTTGGATGTATTTGAGAATTTTGCCAATTTTACACGTTTTTTTGTATCATTTGTGGGTATAAATTATAGCTTATCTTGTAGAACACAAAATTATCTACACAGTAGTATATTCCTGTGTAATCGCAAGTGCGCTTAATAGCTGTCAAATTGGCAATATGTCCTTCTGACTTTACACCGCCGTAACTTCCTTCAGATATACTTTGGAAAATTACAAATTATACCGTATTGTAGAAAACAAGATTTCTAGCACGATGGTATAATTTATTTTTATGTTTAACAAATAGTTACTGAGAAATAGTAGAAAAATTAATTAATTTTAGTCGCCCGGTGTTCAAGTGTAATTTTGGATGTATTTGAGAATTTTGCCAATTTTACACGTTTTTTTGTATCATTTGTGGGTATAAATTATAGCTTATCTTGTAGAACACAAAATTATCTACACAGTAGTATATTCCTGTGTAATCGCAAGTGCGCTTAATAGCTGTCAAATTGGCAATATGTCCTTCTGACTTTACACCGCCGTAACTTCCTTCAGATATACTTTGGAAAATTAAAAATTATACCGTATTGTAGAAAACAAGATTTCTAGCACGATGGTATAATTTATTTTTACGTGTAACAAATAGTTATTGAGAAATAGTAGAAAAATGAATTAATTTTAGTCGCCCGGTGTTCAAGTGAAATTTTGGATGTATTTGAGAATTTTGCCAATTTTACACGTTTTTTGTATCATTTGTGGGTATAAATTATTATAATTCTTGTAGAACACAAAATTCTCTACACAATAGTATAATTTTTATAGCTGTAACTCTGCTGGTTTATGAGGAATAGATAGCGGAATATTTACCAAAATATTCACGGTTTCCAGTGCTAATTTTGCCTTTTTGACTTTGTCATTTTGACTTCACACCGCCGTAACTTATTTTTAATACACTCTGGAAAATTAAAAATTATACCGTGCTGTAGAAAACAAAATTCCCAGCATGATGGTAATATTTATTTAGATGTGTCATAGTTAGTTGCTGAGAAATAGAGAAAAATGTACAGAAAAGCGGACGCGTCGAGCTTAAATATAATTTTGAATGTAGACTGAAATTTTGTCATTTTTACATATTTTATATTTAATTTTTGGATATGAATTATAACTTACCGAGTAGAACAGAATATTCTCTACACAGTGGTATAATCTGTTTGGCTGTACCATTTTTGGTTTATGAGAAGTAG
This sequence comes from Sacculina carcini, assembly GCA_916048095.2. Lineage (NCBI taxonomy): Eukaryota > Metazoa > Arthropoda > Thecostraca > Sacculinidae > Sacculina > Sacculina carcini. Next base: position 4,984,522 of record OU696593.1, on the reverse strand, counting down.
ATGCAGGAATTTTGACCAAAATTTTCGCATTTTTCAGGGTTCATTTTGTCTTTTCACCGCGATAACTTTTTTTGGTTTTATTTTTAAAATTTTAAATTTATCCTATCGTGTAGACAAGAAAATTTCCAACGTAATGGTATAAATTGTTGGCGAGTACACCAAGTGGTTACCGAGTAGCAGTTTGCTGAAAATGTACCAAGGAGGGTGGGACAGACAAACAGACACACAGACAGACAGACAGAGGATCTCTTTTATATATATAGATAGATATATATGCCTGTGCGTTCGCGCTTCCCATGTTACGCTTTGTGCGTCTGTTTAAACAGTGATAAAAAACCAAATTACATTATTGACTTTGTATCTACCATCTGTCAGTAAAATCATTTCAAACATTTCAAGTTCCAATTGAAAAAAAATTGAATAAATGAAAAAATAGATTACACTGGCTTCGTAGGGTCTGATTTTGAAGTTGAAATGGTAAAAATATATTGAATAGAATAAAATGAGTTTAAATAACTAAAAATATATAATATATAAATAATAAATAGAAACTTAGAATAAATGAAATATATTTCATCAAATATTCCATATATGGGATATCAAAAGCAATCACAATAAAGAAATATTAAGTTTTACAAAGTCAATCCTCCAATCTACAAAATAGATAAAGTACATAGCTTAACCCTTGAAAGAACGCAACCAATAGCCGCCATTGGTCAAATAGTTTATGTTTCTTCAGTTAAATCATAAAAAGAAGTATTATAAAGTAATTTTCAGGATTGCACCACTCCAAATGTCAAATAAAGCCGGGTCATTTGAATCGGTCCCATGGATCGGTCCCATGGAGAGGTCCCATGGAGAGGTCCCATCGTCCGGGCGCACACACAATGTCCGCCAATCGCTTGATTTTCCTAAATAAATTCAAGACACATCTCACAAATATGCTTGTACAGTGAGGTTTATGAAACGAAATTCCCAAAAATTGAACAAATTTACGAAAAGATTTCTTTAGCAGGAAGCTTTCTTTAATGCAACAAAATAGAAAGCTTTTTATCGCCAGAATTTAATATTTTCTCAATTGGTCGGCTGCAAATGTTTGGCATAATTTTCAAGCAGTCAGCATCAAGGGAAATCCGCCAAAAGAAAAAAATCTGACAAATAAATTCCGAAAAGATCTACCGTAAAATCTACCGAAAATCTGCCTAAAAATATCCCGAGCCTCCCGAAGAAATCCACCAAAAAATCTATCGAAAAATCTACAGAGAAATCTACCGATATGACACCCCTTGCTGAAATCCAGCGCCCACCGAAATCGAGGCACACTTCCGCGCTCTTCAGGCATATTTCCGCTACTCGCCTATTATTGCGCCTTCAACACATGCAGCGCATGCGAACACCGCCTGATCAGCAAATATCGATTCGACAGCGATATTCGAGCAAAAACTCCGGCGAATCTGCCGTGATTATATGCCTTCTCATCATCAACAAATTATCGACTGCCTAGCAAAAAGTCGACGTTTCCTGTGCACGCACCCTCAACCTGATGGAGTTCCAGCACGCGGCCGCGTGTGTAAGTATGTCTGTCTGTGTGTGTGTGTGTGTGTGTGTGTGTGTGTGTGGTTGATTAGATCACGTGTACGGTGAACGATAGGATGACCACAGGAGGAATTTGCACGGTGGCGCTGGAAAGCATAGATTACACACACGCGGTGGTCTAAGTGGCTTCAACAGCTAACAGCAATCCATAGACCGTTGGACGGCATTTCAGCAGGCCGTGTCGAATAAGGGCACAGGCAAAAAGCAGTCCGGAATGTCGATTTGCCAATTGAATACCGAAGCGACAGGAAAAACCCGACAATCAAACAGATAACCATAATATTATGTTTGATACGTCGATGTGCACCGTGTTGGTAGTTTGATTGCCGTGGTCAGTGGGAGAGAGATAGAGAGGCTCCTGCGTGTGGAAGCTAGGGATATTTTGCCCCATGTATGTTTGGCCCCGCGTCAGTACCGGCGCTTTTTCTCTTCGCTGATTTGCCGAACCTAACCTGGCCTTGCATAGAGAGGGAGAGAAAGCCGAACTGAAGCGGACCAAACGTACTTGTACTTGAGTGTAGTAGCATTGTTCCCCCAATTTCAACACCATCGTTTGAACGACAGGCAATTACCGAACAAATGTTAATCTTTATTCCGAAAAAGAGCATAACATTGAGTGTGTGTTATTTGTCTTCATCATCACTGGATATACGTATAGTTGGATGCATCAAACTGGATGAATTTGAAAATCGCAACAATCAGCTTGGAGGAACATTCAACTTCTGAAGAAATTCTAATCGCCCGCTAAGCTTTTGAGGAACATTAATCGTTCAGCAATGCTAGACCAGTGGTTCGTAACCTGTGGGAAATTCCCCACCGGTGGAGAATGGAGGGGTTGTCAAGTGGGAAATTTAAGATCGGACAGAACAGGACATCAAAGTGTGTGTTTTCACCAATCAGAATTCATATATTTTTGTTACTGGAGTTATTGTATTTATCAGCGCTGTAGCGCCTCTTCGCACTCGTTCTTTCATTCCAATTTCTCATTAAGATGATTCAGCAACAGCACGAAATTGCAGAAAATCTTAAAAACATAGTACAGTCCAGAGAGAAACGGAGCGCATTGTGCGCTGCCTAAATCATATTTCAATGAAGTTGGTAATGCATTCTTTTTTACGCTGTACATCATGTGCATGCTTTCTCCCCCAATACTACCTTTTTCTCACTGATTCCCCACTTCTTAGCGAGCCATCGCTTCATTTCACACACAACAGCGCTGATAAATACAATAAATGCACTTGTTCCACCAAGTTAGATAACAGAAAGTTACTAGAAATGAAAATAAACCAATTGAGATTGATAGAAACACACACATAGTTGTTCTGTTCTGTCCGGCCTTTAGTTTCCCACTTGGCAACTCCTCCATTACCCACCAGTGGGGAATTCCCACCAGAGGGGAGTTGGGGGGAGTGGAGGAGAGTGGAGTGGAGGTATATTTTATCAACACAAACCACAGGCCGTTGTGTAACACTACCATCAACGTGACACAGCAACTATATATTTAGATCAGATCAAACCATTTCACAATTGCAAGCAAGCCGATATAGCAAATGTGTGTGTGTGTGTGTGTGCGTGTATTTGTGTGCGTCTGTCTGCGTATATCTGTCTGTGTGTCCTTGGCTGAACATACCACCTCACTTGAGCCGCAGTGCAAAAGTGCTAGTTTAGGCAAGTCGTTACATAAATCCTTTTGCAACAATAACTCGACTAACAAAAGCCAATAACAGCCTGCATATTCTGCATATTCTGTCGTTGCATAAATCTACACTTCACACCCTTGCAAGCCGCTGGCTAACGGTTCTGTATGTTACTATGTATGTGAGCATGTGTGTGTGCGTATCTAAATATGGGTAATTTCGTTGCATGCAACATTGACATTGTCGATCATTGCAAACTATTTGCATTGCCTACTCTAGTTTCAGTGTATGCGAGAATTGACTAAAACCAAGCACACAAGCAAGCATTTTCTTGTGGCCCATAATAATAATTTCTCAATTGAATAAATCAATTAAGAAAACAAACAAAATGTGACATAGATAAATTTGCATTTATAAAAAATGTGATTGTTTTATACATTATATAATTCAGATCTTCTGGGTCTTGAAGTCAATTCCCTGATTTTCGTCGATTGATTCACTCTACACATTGAAATTGAACGGTATGTCTTTTATAGACATGGCGAATGTATTTCATATTTTTCACTTTTGATAAAAATGTCCATCTTTTCATCAGAGTTGGAGACTCATGCTGGCGACGATCCGACACAATTATTCCTCTCACAAATTCCTCCTGATATTAACGTGTTCGATGTCGCGTTCTATGTATGACATTGACATTCACGTCAGATCCGATCCTTGTGATCCTTGTGATTCTTGTGATCGATTCTCGCATGTTCTAGATTATTAATATTCTGATTGCTTTGTTACTGTTTAACGTAAGTATAATTAATTACTTTGTATTTTAATATCGTTTTGATTATATCTCATTCTGCATTGTTTATTTTAAGGATTTGTATTGTTTGTGTTATTTGGAGACATTATTCCGGCGCTAAAACCTACTAGAACAGTAGATGACTCGTGTATATATGCCGCTTACCCACTCACAAAAACAGCTCATTCACAAATTCGCTCGCGTATTCACTGCAGTCTCAATACACGCCTATACACGTCTCGTTAAATAAAGTATCAATAAATATTGAAGAAGAAAGTTTTGTGTTTATGTCGTTTGCATTGTAGTTATCAAGCATCCATGAGGGTGGAAGAGCTGAGTGCTGGTTTGAAATGGGTTCAAACACTGAAAAAGATTTATAACCGCTGATCTAGGAAATCATTGACTCATCAATTTCACTTTTGAAATATATTGCAGCCCAGTGGCTACAACGCACCCATCCCATTTTACCTTGTTTAATGATTTTAATGAATAAAAAGTATAAATATCAACGAATCTCTCATTTGAGCCACTCTGAGGCAAATTACTTGGACATGACAGAAACAATCTCTTCCAGATATACTCAATACGCCCACTTTGAGTATTTTTGAACTGTTTCCTTCAATATTATTTCAATAATATGAGCTCCAACTAAGGCAAATGCTAGTTCAGTGGTTCTCAACCTTTTTTGGCAGCGGGCTACATTTTGCACAAATCAAGACCAAAAGCGACCCAAGCCTACATCGATATAAACCGATTATCTTTATATAAGTAATGATTTTGCTCTTAATTATAATTTAATTCAAAAATGATCTGCTCCAATTAAATTTGGTTCATAATAAAGCATAAGCCTATCACGTATTTCCATTTTCACACTCAATTATTAGTGGTTATGAATCAGTGTATTCAAAATTCCAGCATAAAATCAATCAAAAACCAAACATATAGACCACAAGCACTGTTCAAAAATCAGATGACACAATCTGAACAATCTCTTGGGAACATTTTACAGCAAAATGCTTGAGGTTATCGGAAATGTGTTCAATATTTTTCGCACACACACACACATACATACACGTTTTCACATACACACATACACATACATACACACACACACACACATCGAATACATATCATAGGAAATAGACACGGACATACACACACACACACACATCAGAATCAGTGCGTGCAACATGCTAATAGAGATGGACACAGTGATATCTGCTAAATCGACCTGTCAATGCCATCACTAATGGAAACAGTCACTCTCACACACACACACACTCACACATACACACACACATACACACACATACACACACATACACACACACACACACATACACACACATACACACACATACACACACACACACACAAACATACAAGCGCCTCATTGGGAAGGTTGTGCGTGCATGGTGTATGTCGGTTTCGCTATCGACCAATGGCGGCACCAAGAGGGGGGTTGGTTGCTTGTAGGTGCTGAAGCATCCCCTTCCAGTGTGCTAAGCCCCCTCCTCCCCCCCTGAGCCTCCCCCCAAAAAAAATTCTGACCATGCACGTTTCGAGTGTAGTTGCTCATGTCTCGCCAAGCCCCCGCATCTTTTTGCTGACCCCCCAGCGGAAAAATTCTGGCGCCGCCACTGCAATCGACAGATGACCTTCTGTGCTCGTTGCTGAAGAAGGTTTGTATGTCTGGCTTCCGGCCGTGTCATAAGCGAGTCCAGTGGCAGTGGCTGATCGCTTAAGCTCCACAAGAAAGATTAATACTCCACCGTTGTAACTGTATGTGTATGTGTGTGCGTGTGTGTGCTTGCGTGTATTCATGCACATTGGCACACACATACACACACATACACATACACACACACACACACACACACACACACACACACACACACACACACACACACACACACACACACGATTCTTTGCCGGGCTAGCATTATGATCTAGTCTTTTTCCTTCCAACATAAAGGTGTCTGTTTTTGTGGGTGTTTTTTATGTTTGTCTGTGTGTATGTGTCTGTATGTGTGTGTGTGTATGAATGACGTGAGAGGAGCCGTGCAATGTTTGGCGCGTGTCTTGTCAGTTATCTGTCTTGCTCGTGTGCCAATAAGCCTGCGCTCATGACGCTTGTATCTTTCGCGCGCTGATTATTCCATTCTGTCTCTGCTTTTCTCTTGCCACTCTCTGCTTGCATCTCTTCCTTGCTCTCTGTCTCTTGGTCGACAGCCTGCTGACGCCTAATCATTTCTCTTTCCCCACTCGGGTCCGGTCTGACAGCGTCAAATAAGATTTTCGGACAATATGTCCGTTCATGTGCTGCCTTGCCTATTGATCTGCCATCACAGTGGACAAAAAATCCAGATGCACAATAGGTCATGACTTGGTGATATATGGCCCGGCATTTTCTTGGTCAGCCATTCTATAAATTGATCTGTCCAACATGACCTGAAGTAACCCTGGGAGTAGTGGTTCGAAACCTTTTTTCTCACTGATTTCCTACTTCTTAATGAGCCATCTCTTCATTTTTCACAATATCGCTGATGAAGCCAATAGATTCAATTGTTCAGTTATTCAGTAAGTAATTAAGAGTCACTAGAAACGAAAATTAACGGATTCGGACGGACAAAAACGCACATGTGTGCTTTTGTCCAAACCACAGATTCCTCACTTGGTTATCCCTGAATTCCCCAACGACGGAAAATTATCCACAGATTACGGACGCTTTGGAAGATCGTGAAGCTGATTCAAAACTGTTGAGCGAGTTTTCATCACTTTTTGCCTCAAAATGTCAGTCCTCGTTTTCAACCTGTATCAATAATTTGTATTTGCTCAAATTTTCTTCTCGAAACTCTCAGCAAAATAATGATTTAATATGAATTACGTATCTTTTTGTGATCCTCTTTTCAGCCACTCCGTGTTTGTGAAGTCTGTACAGTTCGGAGTTCGACTTTTTCTACCTTGATGCATTGCCAACATTTCCCTTAAGTAAACAAACACCTGTTTGCAACTTTCGCAAATAACCCAAGATGCCCTTTTTCATGCTGGCAACACCTGTTGCGACTCGACGTTGAAGGATTAGCGCATTGGAAACATTCGTGTTGTGCAGTAAGCAACTTATATACAGCTTCTTCCGTTAATGACCTCTCTGTTGCTTCGTGTGAACGATTATCGTTGCATTTTGGGAGCCAACGGCATTGTGCTTCAGGTATGTTTGGTCCTGCTCCAATGCTGGTTTTCTTTCTCTCTCCTGACTATCTAGCCTTACTATCCTAACCTGACCTTAACTTACCTAACATAAAAAGAGGAGATACTGAAGACCGTTCCTGGGGTGTTTGCTGCAGCATGGCTCCCGCTTTGTTTTCCACAAGATCCATGTGCCGCAAAGTTGCAAAATTTTTGCATCCATTTTGCACAAAATTGAGCATGTTCAAATGCAGTAGAAGACAGACATCTTGCAGAAACAGTCAATTTTAATTCTGATTCCCCAGTTATATGTCCTCTGCCTTTTTTAATTCAATGAGAGGAGAGGACAGGAGACATCTGCTGAAATCCTAGGGGATGCCAACCCCGCTGGAATATCGCTGCCCCATGGATATGGCACGAAGATGGAGGTAATAAGCAGAGGGTCGGCATTTAGTCGCCTCTTACACGACACTCAGCGAGTACGGCGGCAGTATTCTTATCCCCTTCCGCAGAGGAGTATCTTAACCTTCAAACATACGGCCAATGAGTATTGCGCATTGCCCAGAATGACGAACAAGGGAAACACAAAGGAAAAATATGATAGGTAGATTATGGATGTTAGCTATTTGGCGCCATGTGAATCCATAGAGTCCAGTACGACCAGTAGCATGGTTGAGTCGGCGGCGGATAAACCAGTTCCTCCATTGTCTCCTAGTAAAGAGGGTGACTAGATGCCCTGCAGGACTATAAACAAAAGCCCTTCAAGTTGCGGATGAGCTACCAGTCAGTGGCGTAGCCAGGCCATCTAACGCCCGGGGCGGTAAATTATTCGCCGCCTCCAACATGTATGCTTGCTGGTCACTTAGCTGCAAGAGATTGTGTGTGTTTCAACACGACTGTAACAGGGAATTAGCAAGTTCATATGTTGATATAGCTGAAAATATGAACCTCTTATAATAGGTCATGAGTCCAGTCATCTAATCGGAGAATATCATTATTTTCGTTCGATCATGCCTTCATTGAGTTAAATGATATAAAAAGAGCAAATATTAAAAAGTATATTCAGAAATGCCACTCAGATATAACGCAAATATAATATATAGAAAGCTCATTTATAGAAATATTTGTCATGTTATTAATGTTTTGTTTCACAAGACTGCGAAAAATTTCGTGTTTTTCTTCTTCGATTTTTTTATTTGTTCGACAATGTTCGAGTAAAATATTTGTAATATCCAAGTGTAGATGGAATTTTCGACCGTTAACCGGCACATACTTGCTATGACACGCACGAACTCAAACTGTTTGCAAGCCGAACACGTAGCCAATTTGCAATTTTTTGCTCGAGCTACAGAGGTATGATTACTAGCTGAACAGTTACAGGTGTGACTTGAACAGCATCCGGTGTGGCCAAGCTGCTTGAATCTCTAGCGCACCAAAAACATCTGCCCTACTTATAGCACTCCTTCACACCCTCACACACACACACACACGCACACACACACATACACACACACACATGTTAGCAGCTTGGACAAGCTGTAGGCGTCGGTTGGTGTGTAGCTAGTTCAATTAGTGTCATGTGTGTCAACGGTTAAGCGAGCTGTTTCAACTGCAATAGGTTACGAGCACCTGGCCCACACACCTGTCAGAGAGAGAGAAGTGACAAGGCTTTGAGAAGAGGTTATCACAACACCTGTGTATTACTGTCAATGGATTGTCATTCCATATATATATATATATATATGGTTGACTTCTACCAGGATAGTTGAAATTCTCAGATGAAGTATTTTTATTCATAGACAATTTATTACTTTATATTTCGTAAAGTTACTTTATTATTATGAATATTATGTTTATTGTTTAATTATTACCTTATATGTAATACAATATATTTCATATAGTATATCGTATATTTGTATATTGAAAGTCCAATATATTCAACAACAACACAAATTTTGGAAATTTACCAGTGAATTTTGCAAGAAAATGCTACATTCTCAAATGATTGAGAATATTTGAACGATATGCGATAGTTTGAATCGTCGGCAAATTAAATATCAAATATATTTTCAACATCAAATACATGTTGGAGTCGCGCCTATTTATATATTTAATTCATAATTTTTGCAGATTGTCTATTGTTGTGCATTATGTGTGTGTGTGTTTGTGTGTGTGTGTGTTTGTGTGTGCTATTATTTTCTAATGTTATTTCTCATCGCGATCTATATCTGTCTGTATCTGTTGATGATCAAGATGCATGCAGATTGCAGATTGCAGATTGCAGTCATGTAATGTAGAGCGTTTCCCTTTCTACTTGGTAATGGATTTTAATAATAATATTACTTATAATAATAATAGTTTGATATTTGATGATGGAGCACGTATCTACCTCCTGTCTCCTCTTTCCGGTGACGACATCGCGTTGATGGTGATTAGATTGCAAGCGAAGCCTGCAAGCGAATCGCAAAATTAACCCAGCACGTCCAGCCATGGCCGCTAAAAATAGCCCAATACGACAGGCAGACAAGCAGACAAACAGACAAACATTGGCTTGCAGCCGTACACACACACATACACACACGCACACACAAATGTGTTCATTAAACAAGGATGGTTGCATGGATATGAACCCACTCACACCCAACGAACCTGACTCACTCATTCATTGATGTGTTTGTGCGGCGAAGGTACATCAGAGGCGACACTAACCATTGTACCAATCTTTGGCACAATGGTTCTTATGCGCATGGGGTTCAAGGATTTTTGTGAACAATTTGAGGAAATATCTGTTTTTACCTGTGCTTTAGATTTTCTAAAGAAACTTGAAGCCGTACGAATGAATATTAAATAAAAGCAATTTTGTTAGTATGTCGTTTGTATTTTTCTGTTTTTCATTATAGCTATCGAAAATTCAGGGGGGTGCGAGAACTGACTGCTGTTTTAAAAATAGTGCAAATACTTGAGAAGAGGTTTGAGAACCCCTGCGTTAACAAATTTGAAGAGCATATGTTTATGGTGAAAATTGTCTGTGAAAAAAGATGAGCTAGCCAAGCTTGCACGGGTATCTCGTACACGAGATGAAATTGGAGATTAAATCAGAGGACAAAATATTGCATGTATTGCATACCTCGCTTGCAATGTAATAAGCTGATTGTGGTTGCGTCCGAACGTCAAGTAAACGTAAAGTCTGCGCTAATCTTGAGCGACAATAAATATACACTTAGTCTAATCCTTGCTGTGAACACAAATTCACTTATCCAGTCAATAATTCTGTATGTAATTCTACACCATTTACAAGTCAATTTTACAAAAGTGATAACCAATTTTACAAAAGTGAAAATCAATTTTACAAAAGTGAAAATCAATTTTACAAAAGTGAAAATTAATTTTACAAAAGTGAAAATCAATTTTACAAAAATGAAAATCAATTTAACAAAAGTGAAAATCAATTTAACAAAAGTGAAAATATATTTTACAAAAGTCAAAATCAATTTTACAAAGCATTAAATCATTGAAAACAGTTGTAACCTATATCAAATTTAAGCAAAAAATATGTTTACAATCATTCTGAGAAGTTTTCAGAAAAGATGGATTATGTATGCTTTGCACATCTGTGATATTAATATGTGAAGGTAGTTGAGAAAAAATGGTGTACTCAACACACGAGCGTATTTTCAAATGCCGTTTTGTGACGCTTGTGTTATATTGGCGCTTCAAGAATATATCTCATTTATTTCTATCAGTATCATTATGATAGAATTGACGTCAGTTTGAATATGCTTTGATCTATTATGCTCGACCAAAATGAACAACAAAGTTTTGCTTACAACGACAAGTGCTGTATTGAACCTTGTGTCTGATAACTTTTATTCATCATACAACACAAAACATAAGGCTATTGTCAGTAAACGACGTATGACAAATATACTAAACAACACATGTGGAATCAACTGATCAAAAAATTATATTTCATGAAGGTCCTCTTCTCTAGCAGCCGCAGGAGCCTAGTACTCTGGAGCACCCTTCTACTCTGGAGCAGAACGACATGAGCATCTGTGGAGCGATCTTCTCCATTGCCATCAGAGTCGATTCCTCCAAAGTCCTCAGCCTCATCTCGACTAGGGTCAGGTCGCCTTGTCCGCGTCTTGCAGACGCTAATTGTGGCACCACGCTACGTAGATGCTATTTCACTGATACCTTGAGGCAACTCCACAAGAGTTCAATAGAATTTAGGAGGTACGAGTACGGTGCCAGTCGCAGAAATCTGGCGTCCTCGTCTTGTCTGATCACAGACTCGAGCGATGCATGAGCTGACACGTTATCAATAATGAATGAGGGCTTGTATACACCGTCCACCATGCACTGGTCGACGAGTTGTAGGAACCAGGCGTTTGCTTGAGCTGATTTGAATGATCCTCTTTGTGTTTCAAAGCGAATAACGATATTGTTAGTTATTGCCCCGATACAGTGAACATTGCTTCCTCTGCAGGAACTTGTAACAACCTCAGCTCTTGTACCTATTTTGGACCGACCTTCTTTGCGTCGACAAAACAAATTGATATTTGTTTCATCAATGTAGATTAGAGCTCTCCCTTCTAAACGATGCTGAAAAAGCTCATCCATATAAGCCTTTTTTTGCCTTAACCTTTGGGCGATTCATACACGTATTACCGACGTGTGGTCTGACGTTTTTCAGAGTTATCAGCTCTCCGTCGAGCCAGTTTTTTATTGTGTTCACACGCACATTGACTTGCAATTCCTCAGTCAAGTGCTGTTTTAGCTCTCTCAGCGTGATGGAAGGATTTTTTTTGTATATTAGCAAGACGAAATTCTACTATCTCAGTAGTCTTGCGAGATGTTGAACCTCATTTTGGCTTCGGCTCAATCTGGTCATTTTGTAGCCATTTGTATGTCGTAATCAGCTTGACTCCTAAAGAGAGAGCTACATCTCGTCAATTTCTCCCATCTTTGTGCGCATTAACGACGCGAGCTCTGTCAGCTGCACTCACTTTGTTGTATGACATTTTGCTAGTAATTCAAATAACAACACGGCTTTATAACAACGATAAATTATTAATACTCATTGGTACTGTTCAATAAGACTACCAACGATCACCAGAATTACAATGAGCTTTCAATTAAACGTGAAACAGAAATTCCTAGGATAATGAATAATATATGAACAATTCAATCGAATACATATTAAAAATATAATAAACAAATTAAATCTATTTTAACACAAAATTCATATTTCGCAGACTGAACTTTCACTTTTGTAAGATTGATTTTCACAATTATAAAATTGATGTTCTCAATTGTAAAATTGATATTCACTTTTGTAAAATTGATTTTCTCAATTGTAAAATTGATTTTTTCAATTGTAAAATTGATTTTCTCAATTGTAAAATTGATTTTCTCAATTGTAAAATTGATTTTCTCAATTGTAAAATTGATTTTCACTTTTGTAAAACTGATTTTCAGTTTTGTAAGATTGACTTGTAAATGGTATAGTTGTACCAATTTAGCAGTTTCAGATCAGGTCGCCGTCTTCAATTGATCATTCATTCATTCATTCATTCACATTTATTTCTATAGCGCACATTAGAACACAAGCGCGAAAAGACCCATCTTGGAGCAAAAAATAAAAACAAATAGGTGAGACAGGCCGCTTAGGAAAAACAAATATGCGGACAATACACACCCACACACACACACACACACCCACCCCCTGACACATACATTACATTACATTACATTAAGACATTTATATCGCGCTTTTCACCCGAGGGTCTCAAAAGCGCTCACACACACACACTCACACACACACACAACACACACACACACACACACACACACAAGCACACGAGTCATACACATACACAATCACGAACACACACACACTCACCTACATACACACACCCATACACACACAAAAAACAGACATATAACCGACATATAGACAAGTACATATACGCACAATCACGAACATACACTCACGTTTACATACTCAAAAACACAAAAATGCACACGCACACACACACATACATATTGAATAAGATAGCAAAGCCGACATACAGCACAGAAGACAACACAACATACAACACATTAAGACAACACAACAGGCATACAACGACATACATTCAGATTGACAAATCACAACACAATAGACACACAAATACAAACCAGAAAACACAACATATCAGACACACAAAGACATACACTCAAACAAATAGACAGAGAACACAACACAACAGACACACAAACACAGATAACAGAGCTCAACACAACAACACACATACAGCATACAATGGAGAAACATAAAGACACAAGAACAGAAGACACACGCATGAAGCACATACACATAGAAGACAGAATTAGGAAACAATCAGACCTTATATTCAGTACTAATATATACAATATTATTAAGACAGTAATAAGACTTGGTGAGAAAGAAATTTTTAGTATGTTTTTTTAAAAGAGATAGAGATTTGATTGAGCGTATTGAGGGAGAGAGCCTATTGTAGATGCGAGGTCCTAAGATAGAGAAACAACGATTTTAGTGAGAATGCCTAGAAGGAAAGGAAGGTTCAACTAGTAGAAAAGGATCGTTAGAAGACCTAAGAGAAAGAGATGAGGTTTTATAAGACAGAAGGTCAAACAGATACGCAGGCTTACGAAGATGAAGAGCTGAATGAATAATTAAACAAATACGATACTCAACAAGAGCCTTAATGGGAAGTAACCTAAGTTTTTGTAAAGAAGAAGATACATGAGAACCCGAAGGAAGATTAAATATCATACGACAAGTTTTATTAATAATAGATTGAAGTTTTCTAAGCTGGCGGTGGTTGAGAGATAGTAGAAGAGAACAGCAGTACTGAGTTTTACTAAAGATGAATGAATTAGCTAACTTAAAGGCAGCAGAGATGGTTATATATCTACGAATGGAATAGATACGCCTAAGTTGATAGTTACAGCACCTGATAATGTCAGATATGTGTGGATCAAAAGAAAGAGAGTTATCGAGTATGATACCAAGACTACGTACAGAGCAGGATAGAGGTATACTAAGAGAAGTAGTACTATTAGAAGATGGAAAGAGAATATACTTAGTCTTATCAGGATTAAGCTTGAGATGACGAGTGAACGCCCATCTTTCTATATCAGATAGGATGGTACTGACTGAAGAGTGAGAAATGGACTCAGACGAGAGAAGGATTTCAATGTCGTCAGCGAATATTTGGAAGGACACATCGTGACGACGAAGAACTTTCCCTACAGAGGTAAGATACATATTGAAGAGGAGAGGACCTAAGACAGAGCCTTGAGGTACACCACAAGTTAGTGGGCAAGCGTCACTACAAGAATCAGCAGAGGTAGAAACAAACTGAAGTCTATCAGAAAGATAAGAGCGAAAAAAGAGAGAGCTGTGCCGCTAATGCCTAAATCTAACAGAGTATCAATAAGAAGCAGATGATTTACAGTGTCAAATGCAGCAGAGAAGTCTAGTTGTATAAGTAGAACATCATTACCAGAGAGAGTAGATTTGACAATAGAATCATAGAGAAAAATTAGAGAAGTTTCTGTAGAGTGAAAGTGACGGAAGCCAGACTGCTCAGGAAGAAACAAATTGTTAGATTCAAGATATTCAGATATCTGTATGTAGGCAGCCATTTCAAGAACCTTAGACAGCCAAGGAATTCTAGAGATTGGTCGATAGTTAGAGAGCGTGTTAGTATCTAAATCAGATTTCTTAAGTATAGGGATAATACTGGCAGTTTTAGATGCAAGAAATTCCCCAAGAGTGAAAGAAGCATTGATGAAATTAGATAAGAAAGGGAGAAGTAATTCAATGGAGTGAGGAATCCTGGAAAGATCAATGGGATCGAGAGATGAAGAATGAATATGAACACGTCTTAAAATAGTCCTACAATCAGAGAGGGCAACTGAAGTAAAAGAGTGAAAAACAGAGGAGGGTAAGGGCGGAGAGGATAATGGTAGAGCAGCAGGGAACAAGCAGCGAATCTTATCGATTTTAGACTGGAAGAAATTCATAAATAAAGAAGGCAACCGATTAGAGGCAGAATCTGGGAAAACAAGACTACGGGAATTACCTAAAAGACTGTCAAAAAGCTTCCAAAGTTTCTTAGAGTTAAGACATGAAGAAATTTTAGAATTATAGTAAGATTTCTTGGCGGAGTCGCAAAGAAGATGATGATGACGGCGGGCAGAACAGAAAGATTGCCAGGAAGAGTCAGTCTTGAGACGACGCCATTGGCGCTCAAGCCGACGAAGGGAGGTTTTTGAATTTTTAATATCAGAGTTAAACCAAGGACAGCGAGTATTAGTGGAACGAAAGACTTTAATAGGAATAAAGGTTGATTTGAGAGAATCGAGGGATGAGTTAAAGTATCCTAAGAGAGAATTAGGTGGTATATGAAAAAAACATTCAGTAGCAAAAGACAAATGCATATTGACATAAAGAGAGTCCAAATCAGCGTTACGATAATCCGAGAAACTAATAAGTTTGGGAGATTTGTAAGTGATAGGGAGGCGGGCAGAAAATTCAACTAATGAGTGATCAGAAATGAAGGAATCAATAGGAAAAACAGTGAGATCTCTAATAAGAATAGTAGAATCGGAGAAAGAAAGGAGGAGATCAAGTGTGTGGCCGTGAACATGAGTAGGGCAGCAGATATGATTACAAAGACCTAATGAATCGATTAATTGTAAAAACATAGAAGAACAAGACTTGAGATGAGGCGCATCTATCCAAAGGTTACACACACACATAAGCACACACACACACACACACAAACATACTCATGCACAAACAACGCGAAAGACGAAAGCAGAAAGAGCAAAAAAAAACTTCTAGTAAATATATCAAGCGAGACGGGTACGGTATGACGGCTCAGAGCGAAGCCTAAGGAGTAAGAGAGTGAGAGTCATGATCAAAAGATTTATCAAAGAGATGATTGCGCAAAGAGGAAAACGATGAGAAGGATGTGGAGGAGATAACATGGGAGGGAAGAGAGTTGTACAAACGTGGAGCATAGAAAGGGAAGGATTTACTAGACCAGGTAGATTCATTGAGGGCTCGTGGACAGGATAAAGGAAGTGGATGACTGGAGAGAGATTTATTAGAGATTGTAAGAATCTGCGAGAGGTACGCATCAACTGCGGCACTAATTGGCTTAACTTATTTGTGCCTTTTATTTTCAAAATAAAATGTTATTTGGACTGACAAAAGTGGTGTGAACTCGATCGCACCAGTTTGTTCAACAATATACCGCCTATAACTGGATAAATTTTGGCATAAATTAAAAAACAACAAAACACGTAGCCACTACACAATGATGTCTTTATTAATTGTTATTATTATTATTATTTTAATTAATTGTTATTGTATTATGTTCATCTTCCGGTTTGCCATTTTTGTGCATTTGCTGATGGCAAATTTTCTCACACCAAACGTCATTTTTGGCACGTTGAATCGCTCTTGATCGGCAACATTTTGACATTGCAAAAAGCTGAAGAGTAATTTTGAGTTGCAAAACGTTAACAATATAAAATAAAATTCTTAATTTACAAAATCGGCAAATGATTCTCACTGATCAGCATTTTCAAAGCATATATTTCGCTGTAAGAGGTTCAGATAACCAAGAACCAAAAACACTAAAATATGTAAGAAACCAAGAAAACAAAAGTATATTACAGACAGGCGCGCGTGGGCATCACTGCCCCACGCGCGCCTACAAGACGTCCCAACCCTACCACACTTCCAACACAACTATACACACTCTCGCACGCCATACACAATTCAACCATACACGATCACCCAGACACAATAAGACGTTGACACACTCGGACACAATCCCTCACACACGCACTCTCTCACTGCACACGATCACACCACATAAATTTCATGAGATAAATTGCATAGACATCTTTCTTATAATTCTATTAATTTACAATACTTTCATTAGTTTTCACTAAAGCTACTTGCATAATTTGGTGCTTACGTATTATCGGGAGGACCTTTAAAAAACGACTAAAAAATTAAAGTAAATTATTCATTGAAACGGTTAAAACAATAAAATAACATTACATTTGTAATTCCGTCGCAATTGCTTCCAAAAGTGACTCAAAGACATCAGTACAGGCAACATGCTTCCGCCACATGAATTCGGCCAAATACGACTCCAAATGGTGACGTGCAGTGCCACAGTGCTTCTTGTTTCGCCACTTTGTCGATCCCCATAGGCGTTCCACTGTCTCTCACTACTGTCGACAAACCAATTGTTCACTCGCATATTCACAACAGCCTCTTCCTCAGTGCGCGGTAAATCAAAGATCTTCATACTAACCAACAAACCCTGTGAAAAAAAAGAAGTAAAAATCAAAGGTCCTCCCGATAATACGTAAGGACCCATATTTTAACTTGGAATTAATGTAAATGAAATTGCACTACCACTTTTGCTATGGGTTATTTTGCCTTTGAAATTCAGCCAACTTTTGAACTGAATTGGTGTATGCTGCTCGCCTGAATTTTCCAAGGGGTCCTTCAAACATAGACCCACATAATAGCGATCATTTGCCTTCAAACTAGGTCATGTAGACTCTTGGAGACAATTAAGAGCTTGCACAACACTTGCAGACTTGAGGAACACCAGCACATATAACACTAGCAACACTAGCAATCACTTGCACAAGACCGAAGCGGACCACAATACTTGAATCCTTGATAGCAGCTGTTAACACCAGCTGGACAAACTCTTCAGTTGACACTGCGTCCGTTTTCCGTTGACCTGACCGACTGGGTGTGACTTGTGACTCAGTGATTCGCTGAGTGATTCGCCGTCACGTCATCTTGACGTCATTCGGGTTGAAAAGCTGAAGGTTAAAGGCCTAAGTGACAGCTGCTACACGGTAAGAAGCCGAACCTTATGAACACACAGGTGTGTTCCGTGCAGCTCGCTGCCACCGCAGAACCGACCCTCTCCACGATATGACACCACAAGAACGAAAGACGTATTAGAGAGGGTCACCTCCCCAGAATGCATGGCACAACACATGGCTGATATCTGGTACCATCATTTACTACTGGGTGGACAGGAGCTGTTGGATTATAGAATTCGCCCAAGAAATTCTCCTCCACCGGGCTTCGAACCACAGACATCCCGCTTGTGAGGCGGTTGTGCTACCACTACACCACGGAGTCCAACAAACCTGGGTTCGGCGATCGTGTGTGCTAATCGTGTTTGGCGCAATTTATATACAATATGTATCTACAGTATGTATGTACAGTATCTAGTAAAATACGTAAATTTGAAGGGAATTTTTCCAACTAAAAAGAGTTCTATGAACGCATGAATGGAACATGTGTGTAGCTCACTACCTCCAAAACCTCCTAGTTTCTCGTATACACCTAACTAACGTTGTCTCCACAAATTTCTGGTGACGTCACAATTTCACGTCACAATGCAACGCAACAGTTCTGATCACTCAGCGACCTCGTGCATGGCACACTGATTTCTGTGCATCATGGTCATTGGTGCATGCACACACACACGCACACACACACACACACACAAATACATACACATGTCCTGTGTAAGCGTATGTAATGGATTGCATGCATTATGTATGGATATCTGCAAAGAATAGTATTTTTGCATGACAGTAAGGTAGATATACTAGAATACTTGCTATACACACTTGAATTCATGGTGCGACATAAAAATTGATAGACTTTTCAGCAAAACAGGGATTCAACAGCATAACTGCATACAGCAAGCGTGCATTTACATAGTAATATCAGCATTTACATAGTAGGCTTTTCCATATATTTGATAGTTGTATATTATTTGTTAGCTTTGATCGTTGCATCGTTTGTTTCTTTTGCCTCTTGCTTCATAATCTCTCATCTTCCTGACTAAAAACTTGTGCATTCCGTGGTGTAGTGGTAGCACACCCGCCTCACAAGCGGGAGGACCGTGGTTCGAATCCCGGCGGAGCAGGATTTAATTGGGCGAATTCTAGAATCCAACAGCCCCTGTCCACCCAGCAGTAAATGATGGTACCAGATATCAGTCATGTGTGGTGTCATGTATTCTGGGGAGGTGGCCCTCTCTAATACGTCTTACGTTCATGTGGCGTCATGGCGTGGAGAGGGTCGGTTCTGTGGTGGCAGCGAGCTGCACGGGACACGCCTGTGTGTTCATAAGCTTCGGCTTCTTCCCGCGTAGCAGCTGTCACTTAGGCATTTAACCTCTATTTTTTATTTACTTTTCAAACTCTCTTTCTCTCTACATCTTTTGGCCACCTCCGGTACATGTGGATCCCACAGGGTGGTAATAGGGTGCACAGGGTGGTGCTTGCACTATTTTCATGCTATTGAATTAATTTATAATTAATAATAATAATAATGATAATAATAATAGTAACAATATGAGGCTATCAATGCTGCTCAGACATGTGCAGTGGTTCTCAACTATTTTTGGCCCAATTTGGCAAAGCTTTGCGATCCGCTTGCGATCTTAAATGGTCGTAAGACGCAATATTACACAAGCACACGGCAGAATTCCAGGTAATATAGCTTCATTGGCATATGCCTTAGAAAAATTATCGGGCAGAGAGCACACCGTTAATCACCGCTAGAATCTATAGCAGTGGTAATCTGCGGGGAATTTCCCGCGGGTGGGGAATGGAGTGATTGTCAAGTGGGGAATACAAGGTCGGACAGAACAGGACCAATGTGTATGTGTGTGTTTATCAATCAGAATTCGTTTATTTTCATTTCTAGTGACTTTTTGACATTAAATTTGTTGGAACAACTGAATTTATTTGAATTTATCAGCGCTGTTGTGTGTGGAAAATGAAGAGTTTGTTCATCAAGAAGTGGAGAATCAGTGAGAGAAAAAAGATTTACGACCACTTCGCTACGCACATGGCTGGCGGGTGTGCGTGGAACCGCGTGGTATATTTCTGTCTTGCTGGAATCATTGTTGTCTTGCTTGCAGCAGCGACTGCAGAGTCAATCAACATTCATTGCATGCCGCACACCGTTATGAATGCAATGGACCCGCGTGCAAATACACATCCACAACAAAAATAAATTCCTACATACGTTTCCAGTGGATGTCGAAAAAATGAAGCATGAAGAGTAAAGTTACAAGACTAAAATGGCAATTAATCAATGTTGCAGCACGGAATGTTGCAGAGATCGCAATACGTCTTGGCCCCAGTGGCGAGCTTAGCGAAACATGAGGAACTACAATTGAAATAGTCATGATTAGGATTTTTGGGATGCTCAAAGGCGCTTAACACATGAGGGGACTTCAGCCACTCCAAGCCCTTCTTGGCACCACCACTGCTTAAAGATTTAAGGCTGCTCAAGTGACAGCTGCTACACGGGAAGAAGCCGAAGCTTATGAACACACACAGGTGTGTGCCCCGTGCAGCTCGCTGCCACCACAGAGCCGACCCTCTCCACGCTATGGCACCACAAGGACGGAAGACGTATTAGAGAGGGTCACCTCCCCATAATGCATGACACAACACAAGACTGATATCTGGCACCATTTACTGCTGGGTGGACAGGGGCTGTTGGATTATAGAATTCGCCCAATGTGATTCTTCTCCGCCGGGTTTCGAACCGCAAAATTTCAATGAGAGACATTGATAATTGTAATTTTCTACTGTTAATGTATATATCAATATTTGTATATATTTCCTGCTTTCACTGGCGGGTCCAGAGGGGGGGCTAGGGGGGCTGAAACCCCCCAGATGCTTCCATCAACTCCTCATAACCAAGAGGTTCACTAAAAGGACAGGAAACACATTTTTCTGTAGAAATTGCTGATATAAGCATTATCGCAAAGGCGTTGCATAATGATGCATGTACATGACTGATCGCTTCCAAAATCCAATCCCCCTACAAAAATGCATTTGCATTCAGACCCTCCCAAAATTACACTCTGGATCCGCCACTGCCGGCCTTGTATTCTTTATGGGCAACTTATAGCAACTTGTTGTCATCGGATTTGATAATTTTTATGTTTACCAGTGCATAGAATTCCACATAGTTCAATGAGTCTATCGTACACACGTATGCTATATGCTGCATCAATGATTGTTTGTTACACTGGAAGAAATTGAAGCCTACTTCTGACACTTTTTATCTTACCGCTTTGATGTTGTTCACAACTTTTGACTGTTGTCTGGATTTGTTCAGTTGAATTCTTCCCGTCGAATCCTCGCTACCTGAATGCAACGAGGAAGTCTGAGCGGCAGGCAACTCAAAAATCGCTCAACATCAATCAGTTGCCGTGCTTTGCAGCTGCAAGACTGCAGAATCCTGTCCCGATTTTTCCTGTCGAATTTGTAGCGTCTGCAGAGCCGATGCAAGGTCTTATAGACACCCACCGAATACTTGTGGACTCCATTGCAAGCAAAGCAGCATTATAATATGGGTCCGACTTTGGGAAAATGCAGTTACGAGCAGCCCCTCGGTCTCCATTAAGCTGGGGACTTTTATGCGATACTTTATGATAAATTTGAACATCATACGTGAGGCAACATGGCCCCTCAACAATCGGAGCCCCTGGCCGGTAGGTTTGGGGGGCGGTTGCTACGGATCTGAACGTCTGCTTTGAAAATAGTCCTGCTACATGAAAAGTACTTTTGGCTACACAACAGATTGGAATTCTGCAAAAAATCACCTCAAAATGTCACAACAATATGAGGCGTTATCAATTATTTTCTGTTTTGGTGAGGAAATACTATGCATATGATGGAAATCATTAGTGAAAAGATCAGATATGAAACTTTATCAATGCATCAAAAGGAGCTAAATTTGTGTATGTTATATCGATTACATGCAATGTCTCTCAAATTCAATTTGTTTTTACTTATTCAATGCGATGCTTCAATGCTTTTTTCGATGCTTTTTTCTCTGATTTCCGTCTTCTTCTAATGAGCAAAATCTTCATTTCTCACAACGGCACTGATAAATCTAATAAAGTCAGCTGTTTCAGCATATTAAATGTCAGAAATTAACTTAGAAGCAAAAATAATCGAATTCGGATTGATAAAAACACACACACATGTGTTCTTCTGTCAGACCTTGAATTGCCCACTTGGCAACTCATGCTCTTCCCCCAATGGGGAGTTTTCCACAGGTTAAAGAACCTGGTTATGACTATATGCCCTGGTTATTACTTCTTCATCCTTTGCCATCCTAGTTGTAATGTTTCACACTCGAGTGTGCTGATGCGCCATAACAAGTAATTGTTGCTGAAATCTTGTGCTTCTCAACGTTTTTCAGTGTTGGCACCGTTTCCAATCGGCAGTCCGTTCTGGCAGCCCTCTGGATTCTTGATGGCTATTCGAAATAGATGCAAATACCAACGACCAAGTAACAAAACTCATCTGTTTAATAATCGTTCATACAGCTGAAGTGCCTGTATGAAAAGCATGCTTTAAGCAAAATGTTTCATCCCATTAAAAATATATAGCAGAGATAAAAACAAATGTTCTTCAATTTCAAACAGGAATTCTCGCACCCTTATGAACCGGGCTCGCAACCCTAGGGGATGCAAGCTCTGCTGTAATCAGACAACAGATAACATTCACTGCGAAATCTGCAACATGCAGCATGCAACAGCTTCTGGCTATGGTTCAGCTTCGTGGACTCCGTGGTGTAGTAGATGAGGTTCAGACAAATTTCCTAAATACAATCTTGCATCGGCCCTTCACGCAACGCTGGCACACAAACAGCGTCGGCAATGAATCGACCAGCATTGGGAAATTGTGGATGCAAAAAGTGCGCCGAAAGTGTATGCGTGTGTGTGTGTGCGAGCACTTTCCGGCGCTTCTTGTGCTGGTTTTTTGGCCGTGCTAGTTTATATTCGCACTCACTTGCACTTACACTTACACTTACACACATACACACACACACACACGCAGACACACGCGCACACAAGCGTGCTATGCACGCGAGCTGTCAAAGTGAGCTTCCGACTCATCACTCGTCTCATAACAGGTGAACATACACACACGCACACGCACATGCACACGCGCTTTCTACTGGAGCTGTAAAATAAATATGAAGTCGTCTATAGTAAATAATGGTATACGAGTATTCGTTATTCAGTAGCGGATTCAAAATGCAATTTAGGGGGGCTGAATTACGTATGAGTGACTAAGTAGAGTGTGAAAGTCATGACTTGGGACATTTTTCAATGATATATTTACACACATTTACACACACACACACACACACACACACACACACACACACACACACACACACACACACACACACACACACACACACACAAACATAAACGTGCGAATGTTTTCCGATAATGCTTATATAGAAAAATTCTACAGAAAGGTAGTTCTCTTGACGTGTTTTAGTGAACCTCATGGTTATGAAGAGTTGATAAAAAACATTTCAGGAGGGGCTGCAGCCCCCTGAGCCCCCTCTCTGGATCCGCCCGTGGTATTATTACGGTGAAAATTTTATACAATCAACAAGAAACAGTGACGGAATATAATTTTTTAGTTTAGGCAGAGTTGGTACGGGTCAAAAGGGAGCGAAAAGTTATCAGTATATACTAAAAAGGTCCAGTTAAAAATGTACACACAAGTTTTCTGTGGTATTTCAATTTGGATGTTTATGGGTGTTTATGCCGTAGTGCCCAGGGCTGTCTAGATGTTCAGTTCACCACGAACCATGCCCAACAAGCGACTAATGAAATGTAACTTTGAAAGAATTGTAGCCAGTGGCGATGCCAGGAGGGAGATTGGATAGGCTGAGGCCTCCTCACCGGAAAAAACGTGCCAAGCCTCCCCTGATCCCCCAAAAAATTCCGCCCATGAACATTTCGACTGTAGTTCCTCATGTCTCGCCAAGCCCCCGTATCTATTTCTCTAACCCCCCTCAGCCCCCCACAGTTTCCGATCAGGGCTGCGATTTAAATGCGGTTTATTTAGTTTCCTCACCTCCATCACACTAAGCCTGGTGGTAAATTAAATCTTATCACCTAGACAGCTAATTGCGCCTGCTTAATATTCATAGATCAATTAGAATAAACATATGCAAATACACACATGCACACACATACACACACGCACATACACACACACATACACACACACACACGCACACATCTTATATACACGCACAGAGTGGACGAGCGTGTGATGAAAGAGATTGTTGCCAAAATGTGACAGCCAGTGACGACAATACCCAAATAAAGCTTGTAATTTACTACAACACGCAAAAAACAGCAAACTTGGTTCTTCGAAATAAGCCGGAGAGTGACAAGCCCGCGCAGCTGCAGCAGCATCACGTCGTAAACCATTTTAAATGCAACGTCGAGGGGTGTGGACCTCACACAAACATTGGCATGACGACGACGACGCTGTCGCGGCGGCTGACTTGCCACCTCAACAACGGTGCAATCAAGAGGCATTTCAGTTCGGCGCATGACAGAAAAATCAAACGTCAAGACATCGTCGAAGGAATACAGGTTTTGGCCCGCGAAAACCACGCACGGCGATTGCGCATGTTAGAGGCGGTATATATCACCCAGCTGAAGCCGACGCTGAATATACAGCTCGAGGAAAACGGTATTCTGCCAACTC
The DNA here is from genome assembly GCA_916048095.2 of Sacculina carcini. Lineage (NCBI taxonomy): Eukaryota > Metazoa > Arthropoda > Thecostraca > Sacculinidae > Sacculina > Sacculina carcini. The sequence goes on along the minus strand of OU696593.1, from coordinate 4,959,649 downwards.
ACCGAGCCCCCCCGTTGGAGCTAAACTCGACGCGCCCCTGCGACAGCCAGCCAATACCACTTTCACACCTACCAGACAATGGTACCTAGGAGTGACACCTGGCTGCTGACATAAATAGCATGTGAATAATTGTTTGAATGTTGTAGTGATTGTGTATTGGTATTTGCGTTGTTATTGTGTTCTCATGTGATTTGTGTCTGATGATGGAGTCTGGTAACTCCGAAACGTTACGTAATATAGGGAAGTTGTTGAGTATAGAAGCGATCAGAAATTGGCTAGAGACATGGAATCGACCAAAAAGTGAAATATTGCTAAATGTGAAATAGCAATCCAGTTTAATATCGTTTGCAAGCACTAATATATATATATATATATATATGTGTGTGTGTGTGTGTGTGTGTGTGTGTGTGTGTGTGAGTGTGTGTGTCTGTTTCATGTGCAATAGACTTGCGTGCTGATAGAAGTGGGCCACATATGCAGTTTACACCTGTGAACGTACGTCAATCAACATGGGCGGTTTGTGTGTGTGTGTGTGTGTGTGTGTGTGTGTACACGTGTGTGCGTTCATGTGCGTTCGTGTACCAACGCGCAACTTCGTGAATGAAATTGTGTGTACGTCTGTATGTGTGAGTGTGTGTGAGTGTGTTGATGAGAGTAGGAGCCGAGAGAGACGACAGGTAGGGCAACATGCTACAAAAGACGACAAGAGCTCCCTCGAACAATGGAGAACACTCCGTGGAGGCGTGTACTTCGCCACCACCGACGCCACCACACCACACCAAACCCCAGGCCCGGTGTTTATTGGACTTTGCCAGCGTAAACAGCCGTGCGGTGGTCGTGCGGATGCGAGGGCCATTTGATACCGTGCGCGTGGCGTGAAAGAATTTTTATGCTTGGCAGAGCGCAATTTTCGATTTTCGACCGACCGACTGACGGACGGGCAGGCAAGGCGGCCATTATGCGATATCGGTGAGTCTAGAATGTCTCGCGGCTCCCCGTCGCAATGGGCGCCACCGACCGCCGCGCCAGCATCGCTTCTTGTTGACAGCCAAACAACGACTCGGATCTCGACAAGAACAGTGTGCCGACCTTCCAAGGACCCTGATGTCCGGTGCCCGAGCGCATGTTGTCGTAGATTTGAAATTGACTGATTTTTGATTTCCTGATCGTTCAATTACCAAGCATCCTTGTCTATCTCTGGTGTCTGTCATCGGTGTTCGTCTTTAATTAGTTGATTATTTCCGGTGGAGGAACTCCCTACGTTTTGTCACTTTTATGCAACGCTTGAAGTATTGTTTACTGGGAGTTCACTGTTCAATGTACATTTCAGACACCGAACCTCTCAGACATCGAACTTTTCAAACACTTGTCTATCGAATTTGTCTGTGGATTTTCACGAGCAGACACAAACCGGAAAAGAAGATCAGTTACCCGGCGCTTGTCAGCGGAGAGGTCCACACTTTGACAGCAGCCCGTCGCTGAAATTCATCGGTTAGGGGACGGCCACACAAAATACAAGAAACAGCCGCATTGGACCAAAAATGAACACGACAAAAAAATTGCGTTTGAAGCCTCAAAAGTCGCAGATGTCTCATGATGAAAATAGCACATGCTGTATGTATCCATATTAACTTTGCAAAGTACCTATCAAAGGACGTTTGTGGTTATAAATGCATGATGAATCATCATGATCAAACACTTCTGCAGTTCATCCCGTAGAGAACGACGCACCACGTGAATAGTCTATTGTATGGTGTTTCAAATTTAGCTCCATCACACAATCAATGTATTCGCTCCTCTCCTACATAGACTAATTTAAAACAAGTGCATGTTCTCTTTTATCATTTATTTTTCTCACGGTCAAAAGAAGCGAGGCACTAGGACGGTGAAAAAGAAACACATACGGCTCCAGGGTCTAATGCTACCTGGACCTGTCATGAGTGACGAGAGCAAAGAAGCAATATATGCTGAGATATGCTGAGAGAAGTGGCGGCCCCAAGGGGACTTGGAGGAGCTGAAGCCCCCCAAAATGTGTCAAGCCCGCCTTGAGGCTGACCGTGAACATTTCGCTTGTAGTTCCTCATATTTTCGCCAAGCTTCATATTTTCGCATCTTTTCATTGACCCCTTCAGCCACCCAACGGAAACACCTGGTGTCTGTTTTGAGGAATAAGCCACAATCCGACATCCGAAAGCAAACGATTATTCAATGTGGGTTCATAATACGCCATCCTGTGCTGGGCATTTTTCAGAAGCAGTAAGAAAGTGGGACCAGAATGCAGTCAAACATAGTTCAATCAATATCTCATGGTATTTCAAAAGTTCTATGTTGAATCAGGACAGGATATTTAGCATCAAATTTATACAGAGGGTTTCTCATTGTTGTTTGAGTTTCTCCTCTTCTGGGATCAGCACATGAAACGCAGAAGGATTGAGCTGTTCAAGCAATTCAGTTGCATTTGGCGCAAACCGATAGCACCTTCCACATCGTGCCAGACTTGCGTGTGTCTCTCCCTGATCACATAATGTTGTTATCGAAGTGGTTTGTTTGCCGGGTGTTCGGCGTCATGCATGCTAACAGCTCAGACCGCTCCATAGGTGCCGAACGGCTATTGGATTGTGAAACCCGGTGACATAATGCCGCTGGGTAAGCTTGTAAGCCGAGATCAGCGCGCCAGCACTATCGACCGGCGTGTGCCTCGCCCCAAGCCAGCACAGAGACATGCTTTATGGCCAAGGCATTACTGGCATGTTGTTTACACCCTCCAAAATCAAAGGTGATAACGCGGATGACCAAAATGTCACAGTATTAACTCGCTCCGGTGTCTGAGAAGAACTTATGGATATAGGACAAATGTCACACCTAATCAGGAGGTATTACTTCTCCGTTTTTCTCTATAATGAATAAAATTGTCACGATTCGATCGTTGTTAGACCGAAGTGAGAGGAACATCACAAATGACTGGACCCAAGTCAAGCAAAAACAGACCACGGACCACGAAGCCCGTTCCTCAACAGGTTAAAGATGAAGAAGCTTTGGTGAGAAGGTTCAAGAGCAAGATTTGATCAATTGTATAACTGGTCAGGAATGTTTTTGTTCACTTAATTCAATTTTGTATGTGTGATTGTACATGTATGCGTGCGTGTGGAAGCTAACTCGAATTTAAATTACCTCGCGTGGGTCTTCTGAACGTCTATTGAAACCACCTGAAGTTGTTGTGCTTAGCAATGGTACTTTATAAATCGTCTCATGTCTCCAAGTGGGACGTTTCTATACTTATGCCAAATTGCTTCGTATATTTCTCCTACAAGATGACGCCCACAAACAAAAGAAACATTTTCCCTTCCTGGTTGAGCCACTGTATATTTCTGTCCCCGTCCAGATCGGAATCCATAAGTTCATTGCCTGATATCGTCTTGCAGTATCTTGAGTTTTGTTGTCTTTCATCTTTCCAAACTTCAGTGGCATTGCATGTGTGTATGTATGCGTGTTTTTGATTGTGTTTGTGTGTATATATGTATGTGTGTGTACCTCAGCTTGTGTATGTCGGCGTTTAACCTCTCGCTAAACAGAGACGCATTTTCGTACATTCCGGCTTATCCAGATGTGGACTTATGCCGAAGCCGACTAATATGTTCACATACACCCAAAGCAGTCGGCAAGTTTGTTTATTCGCTTTTGCGCATGAATATGTGTTTGTGTGCGTGTGTGTGTGTGTGTGTTTCAATCGAATGGAAATCAGCTGTCGATGAAGTCCAATCGCTGACTATCTGACTGAGGCAGATGTGTGACATGCGCTCCGGGTAGCCAGAGCAATCTCATTGGCACGACGCCCCTGCTCTCTCTTTCTGCGCTCTCTCTCTCTCTCTATTCCGATCTGGATAAAGAGAACAAGATGCACTCTATTCCGATCTGGAGTAGAGTCGAAGAAGAGAACAAGATCCACTCTATTCCGATCTGCTCTTCTCAGTTTCGTTCATGGCCGTAGACTTGTGTTGAGAGTCTCAACTTGAGACTAGGCGAATGACGGTCGGCAGGCGTAAGTTGTCAGTGATTGGGCTCAGTTGACCTGATGCAGTGGTGCTCAACCATTTTCGGCCGATTGGCCAATGTTTTGCTATCATCCATAGATATGTAGCAATATACATTGTTTTGTCCATCCATCCATCCCAGACCATCCAGGAAAATATTTCAGTAATAACACAAATAGGAGTATTCATGATAATTTTCGGGGGTTGATAATTGTTTTTCAACCCTCCTTATGCAAACTCTCGGAGGTAATATATACCCTGTCCCGACATAATCTACGCCCATCATCTCGTTTTCTTCACAGATCAAATTATCCAACTGGTCACTGCGCTTGGAAGTGCTCTCTCAATCTCTCTCGCACGTCACTCTCACTATCCACCGATGTATGCTCTCCCATACTCTGCGGTCGCATCGTCCGTGCGCTTTTCTGCAGATGCAGATTGGTTGACATGAGTAGTCGACGAGAGGAACAGGTTTACTGGCGCGGACGCATTATCGCCGCATCTCCTTCCAATGGCTCTCTGCTTCCAAATAATTCGGCGAGTGTTCGCGTCGGACCAGTGGAGCACTGGCAAACAACGGGACCATGCAGACAACGCCAAGGACACGCACCTAGCGCGAATCCAGCACACACACACGCACGTCTGGAGGACATGGAAACATTTACAGATACGCACGAGCCTGTTGTGGCAGAGACAATCAATCAGAGCTGAGGTCCTCTCTTTCATAAACGGCTCTCATTCACCGTGATGTGAGCTGGCTGTGTTCGAAACAGTTGGCATCAACGACGCCGGCGTTGACTCGAATAGATCGGCTAATATACAGGGCTTCTTAGCCAGGGGTGTGAGCACCCCTAGGGCAGTGGTTCTCTGCCATTTTCACTGTTTATACCGTTCTCAAATTGGAAATCAGTTTTCGAACCCCTGGATTCTCGATAGCAACATGAAAAGGAAGAATACAACAGACGTAATAATTCATTTATTTATTTAATATTCATTCATACAGCATAAATTTCCTTTAATATAAAAATGATTTTTCCAGGAAAAATATATAGCCTAGGTAGAAACATAAGTTATCTTTAATTTTTCACACACACACACACACACACACACACACAAACACACACACACAGGTGCGAAAATTTATGAAAATAAATGTTTACCCATGTTTTGCATTGTATCCCGGATTTTTTTTGCTTAATCCTGTCAAAATTTTAATGTGCTTTGCAGGTAAGAAATAATGTAATTTTTACCCAAATATATTTTTTATACATACACTTTTACATTTGACATTTTTTTCTTGAAGGAGCTTTGAGTTGTATGAATGTATACTGAATAAAAAACTTGTTTTTTCGTTGTTTGTATATTTATCTTTCTCCTAAAGTTATCAGGAATCCAGTGGGTGCAAGAAAGTGACTGCTGATTTGAAAAGGGCGCGAACACAGCAGAAAGTTGAGAACCACTGATCTAACAATTAGTATTTCAGTCGCAGAAGTGACCTCAGTAAAATGCAACGTACATAATGATAGTTGAGAGATCTATATTGGCATTCAAGTGTTATTACAAATAAATTGCAAATATATTGTATAAGGCCAAATCGGTGTAGTCTTGGAGTACAATCTGGCTATGCCTAGCTAATGCATAGCAAGACGAACCTCCAAACAGCGAACCTCCAAGTATCGGAATCCTCCAAATAGCGTAATCCTCCAAATAGCATAATCCCCCCAATAGCAGAATCCTCCAAATAGCGGAATACTTATTTGGTTCCGATAAAAGTCCTATCATTAACGTGTTAATTACATCACCAAATAGCGGAATTCGAATAGCGGAAACCTACAAATAGTTGACAAATAGTTGGTCCCCTTTCATATAGCACACCTCCAAATCGCGGAAGAACGAGGGTTCTGTGTGACTTGTAAATGGAGTATGTATGGAATACACTGACTCCAGCTAGTCGACTGATAACAGTTGACTGTTACAGGCTGATTAGATGGTAGAAACGAGTGACTTATTAGGACCGGCTATAGACATAGGCATATTTGGCGGCCGTCTAGGACCCCAGATGGATGGGGGCACACAGGAATATAGCATTGACAATTCCGATTACTATTGCATCGGAGACTAATGATGTGTTCAACATTGATGAAACGGGTCTTTCCTGCAAACTGCAGCATGCCAAAACCATGGCGTCCAGACTAGAACGCTGCACAGCTGAATAATTTTCTGGGATTATGAAAATTGTTTGTGGAATAATTTGAGAAAGATGCAAAGTAGTCAATAACTGGGGAGTATTTTTTTCGAAAAAATTGACTATTCACGGTGAATATGGTTGATAACCGCTGCTGCAGAGCACACCTCCAAATAGCGGAAACCTCCAAATCTCCAAGCCTCCAAATAGCGGAAATCTCCAAACCTCCAAGCCTCCAAATAGCGGAATTTTTTCTCGGTCTCTTCGAGTCTGCTATTTCGAGAGCCGTCTTTAGTTGCATGCATCAATCTCTGTTGTTAATTGTGTTTCTGTAGCGATCATCTGTTACAGGCCTGTATTTTTTTAATGAATTGAAATGCATATGAATGACGAATGCTTATGAAGGCTAATGAACTGAGTGTATTTGCTGTTTTGTGATTTGTTGTTGTTTATTTTCACATTCGCTCTGCCTACAAGAGCCAAAATGCAGAACGAATCAGTTTAAGCGTAGTTTCGTTGCCAGCTCCGTGCGGTTGTGAAATTGGTTGGATGAGGATGTGTGCAGGGCCAGCACAGTCCGATCATTCAAGAGTGCTGCCAACAAAGTTTTGAGAAATTGACGAGTTTAGCTCCACCTAAATTATATATTTATTCATTTATTTGAGACTTATTTTGAGATTGACCTATGTATTTATATATTTATATTTTTTATGGATCGCTTTGTGATGTGTGTGTATGTGTGTGTGCGACTATCGTGTATGTGTGTTTGTGCGAGTGCGTTTATGTTAGTGTGCGTGTGTGTGTGTGTGTGTTTCTTGCGAATTAATCTAGTCAAATTGTTGTTCTGCACTTCTCGTGCAGCATATTGTGCAATTTCTTTTGAGCTAGTCATTTTCGTATGTATTATATCAATTGTATGTTTGTGTGTATGTGTGTGTGTGTGTGTGTTTGTGTGTGTGTTGATGGGTGATGTATTGATCTGTCATGATTGTGTGTGTCATATTGTCTTTGTGTATTTTTTCTCTCTCTCTTTCTCTTATTCTCCACGTTCAAAGTGCGCAGGGGCTGCATGATGTAGTTTATAGCGCTTGCGCTCTTCCTGTGTCACTTTGTTCGCTTTGTTCAACAATAATAATAATAATATTTTACATCGTTTGTTTATTTTATATCGTTTGAAGTGTTTCGCATTGTTATAGCAATGTCAAGCTCTAAATCGGTGGTTCTTAACCTTTTTCTCACTGATTCCCCACTTCTTGATGAGCTATCTCTTCATTTTCCACGACAACAGCGCTGATAAATTCAATAAATTCAGTTGTTACATCAAAGTAAATGACAAGAAGTCATTAGAAGCAGAAATAAACGAATTTAATTGATGAAAACACACATTTGTCCTGTTCTGTCCGACCTTTAAATTCCTACTTGGCAACTCTTCCATTTCCTACCAGTGGGGAATTCCCCATAGGATAAGAACCACTGCTCTAAATAGTTTGCACGTGTTATTTATACAAATATAATGTGGTTATAGCGGAAATAATGAAAACAAGCGACGCGATATAAGTTTTCAACAATAATCTACGCTCATAAACCAAACATGCCATCGAATTGAAAGCTCGAATTTCAAAGATTTACCCAAATGGAAAGTCCAGTAGTTGACGAGAAAATTCCAGAGTTGCAACAGGATTGTATCATCCTACGAAGTCGCTCAGTACTTGAACATCATTGTGACAAACACACCTACATGTAGCTATTTGAGAATAGCTAAGATTATTCGAGCCCTGTGGTGAATTACCCGATATCAACTATATATAATCAACAAACGTAAAAACCCACAAAGGTATTGTCAACCACACAAGTGAAATTGGTTTAAAATTGGTGTGGTAAGTGTTGTGATTGCTTCCGATATAGTCTCCAATTACTGTATCAAATCAATTGTCACTCTTTATGGTAACAAGGAACATTGAGCAATTTATTTTCATGATTTAAAAAAATAGTCTTTTTCACCAATTAAATTCATAATTGGAAAAACTTAGTGTTTTGCCTGTTCATCTAATCAATTTCAAGTAGACAAAGTGAGTGAGTGTCGTAGTGTCAATCATTTTATCAACAACTTCTCAACAACGTTCGTGCTTAAAAAATGTCACGCAGCCAATGAAATGGATGACGCAAAGCTGTGGCAAACGAAACCACTGATGACGCATCCAAAAATGTAACATCTTACGTCACTCAATATATTATTGCAAAAGTATTTCCTCTCTTATTTTCTCCAGGTAACATAATTAATAATGCAAGAGTGTCAATATTTGCCAATTATCCACATGTGTGTGTGTGTGTGTGTGTGCGTGTGTGTATAATTTAGCATGCAACGCCCTAATCCTTCCGACGCTTGAAAACTGGTTTGAAATATGTCTGAACATGAACATCTTTTGAATTGCAGCCAAGTCGAATTTTCGACCGCAACATATTCTGCGGGTTTAATAGGAATCAGTCTTACAAGCCGGTAGTATCAGGAGATTTCAATCTACGATAGCTAAATTCAATCAAAGATAATATTTGCATATCATTTGCTTACTTTTTAGACGTTGTCTGGAGTTCTGAAGATGATTTAGGGTATTTTTATTCTGCTGATTCAGGAGATGACATCAGTTTTTCTCCATTAAGTCAAATTTGTCTTCGCTAAGTTTATTTTTGAAATTACACCTTGAGATGAACTTGAACACTGGCGGATCCAGAGAGGGGTTCAAGGGGCTGAAGCCCCTCCCCTCCTAAATGTTTCCATCAACTCCTCATAACCAAGAGATTCACTAAGAGAGGTCAATGAAAAAAATAATAATTTGCTGATATAAGCATTATATGGCAAATATTTTGCACAATGATGTATGTGCATGACTGATCGTCCCCAAAAATTCAGCCCACCCAGAATTAATTAAGCCCCTCCCAAAATTGTACTCTGGAGCCGCCACTGAACATTATTACAGTTTTTTAGCTCCATCAGCCTCCTGAGATCACATTAATAACACATTGCTGTTACAATTGTTCAATTTTGCACGGCTTAGACTTTCGTCACATCAAACTCCTGCAATGTTCAGCGACAGCGCGGGGTTTCAAATTCCTCTTAAAATTCCTCCAGAAGTCGGCCATCATGACAACGTCTCAGCCACCCTAATATCCGGTCTCCATCTCTTCACTGATGTCCTAATGGAATATCTCCCCAATGCTGGTCAAATATTGAATCCAACTTCTCAGAAAACCGGAGCATTTGTGTCAGAATGGCTGGTGCATATTGGCGCTCATGTTGCAGACCAGGTTGCAGCTCATGTTGCAGCTCATGTTGCGGGCCCATGTTGCAGCCCATGTTGCAGACCATGTTGCTGAAAACAGACCAGAACATTTCGAGTTTGGCGCAACCGGCTCACCAATTAACTTATTAACTAATTTTGATCCAACCATTTTGTGCTTTACCGCAACAAATTATTGGAAGAATACAAGCTTTGTGTGTGTGTGTGTATGTATGTGTGTGTGTGTGTGTGTCTGTTCCTATGTCTGCGTGTATGTGTGTGTGTGTGTGTCTGTGTGTGTCTGTGTCTGTGTCTGTGTCTGTGTCCGTGTCTGTGTGTCTGTGTGTGTGTGTGTCTGTTCCTATGTCTGCGTGTATGCGTGTGTGTCTGTGTGTGTGTCTGTGTCTGTGTCTGTGTCTGTGTCCGTGTCTGTGTGTCTGTGTGTGTGTGTCTGTTCCTATGTCTGTGTGTATGTGTGTGTGTGTGTGTGTGTGTGTTTGTGTGTGTTTTCAGCGCCCTAGAGACCCTCTAGGTGTAGGGAGCTATATAAATATCTACCTAATGTAATGTAATGTGTGTGTGTGTGTGTCTGTTCCTATGTCTGCGTGTATGTGTGTGTGTGTGTCTGTGTCTGTGTCTGTGTCTGTGTCTGTGTCTGTGTCTGTGTCCGTGTCTGTGTGTATGTGTCCGTGTCTGTGTGTATGTGTGTGTGTCTGTGTGTGTCTGTGTGTGTGTGTGTGTGTGTGTGTGTGTGTGTGTGTGTGTGTGTGTGTGTGTGTGTGTGTGTGTGTGTACGTGCCCAGTTGTCACAACGCATCACTTGACCAAAATTATTTGACAATCGTCTGAGTACTGGCCTCCTGTAGTGTAGCTTCCAGTTCTGTGCTAATCCGCACATCTCACGCGCTATAAGATACAACGCTTGCAAGCTCATCAAGGTCACACACACACACACACACACACACACATACACATACACACACACGCATACACACACACATACGTAATGGTTACATAGTACAGATATGTACAGCGGTGTGCGTGTTTGTATGCGTTTTACGTGTGTTTATTGCAAAATTGCATGCAATGTTTGCGAGGGCGTGTGTTTATTCAGCGTCAGCACAGACACACGGACACACGGACACACGGACACACGGACACACACACACACGTTCTGTATGTATATCTGTCAGAAAACAATCAGTGAAAGTTCACCGCTAATTCAATGCGAAATTGCTCCCTCGATGGGGCGATTATGTGTGTCTATGTGTCAAAATGACTACGGGGTTATTTACTAGATGGTGTTTGTGTGTGTTTGTGTGTGTTTGTGTGGTGTGCCATTTGGCCGCTTGGCTGCTATATGGGAGCCACCTCGCATGATGGTAAAATTGCTTGCACTCTTCCCATGCTAATGATGGATTTGCCTGCGATTAATAATAGAAATGATTAATATATTCAAGTCACATTATTTAATATGGAAATAATTTAATAATAGCTGAAAACAGATGTATATGAATTTTGAATTGTATATGAATTATGAATTTTATATATGCTCTTATTAAATATGTCATTAGATACCATTATATTATGTGGCTGAAAAACTTACTCCCGTATTCTTTGGCTGAAAAACTTATAAGAGACCTCCCCAATTTCAAAGTGAAATTACAATAGAAGAATATAAAATCTAAAATTGAGCCCAAAAATAAGTTGGATGTAGTGTTTTTTGTGATGTTTGGTCATATCTACCACTGGCATACTTTTCTCCGAACTTTTATATGGTAGTATTTTTCAAATGTTCTGTTTGTTCCACATATGCAATATGTTGACAAAATCCGTCCTTTACTATCATTCACGGGTTAATTTACGATTTTCATAGAATAATTGCAAATATTTGTACTTTATTAACGTTAATATAATTCATAATAAAATGAAGCTTGTTCTTTTGTATGAATAAAACTTTGGAAGACTGAATTTTGTACCCTGAATAGCTGTGTCCATTAAGCCCCCCTTGAAACTTGTCTAGCTTGCATAACAACTGGCAACTTGCAACTAAGCTACTTGTCAAAAAATGCCATTAAAGCAGTTCTAAATTTGACAGTCGATTGATGGCTCCGTTCATTCTACATAGTTCAAACGTCGGTCCTTCTAGTGTTAAATATTACTCAAGATCATTACTTAAATTGTATCATTAGGTAGAGCTCAAAAGGAGTTTCCAAATAGTGGTTGTTAAATTGGCATAAACGGTGTATTTAATAGATTAACAGTACAAACTTGCAAAATTCGTTATTTCTCAAAAAAGTTGGTATTTTCAAATAAAATTTACGACTCTTAAATCTCCTTCGATTTTATTTTTTATCACCATTGGATTCAGCGTTGCCTAAACCACTAGAAAACGTATATCACGACTCATTTTAGGAAAACATCGCTAAGAAAATAGAGGTCTTAATTGACAGTCGTCAATTGACAGTTCCGGACTTTCTAGGTATTTCAATATTCCGGTCCTTCTAGTTTTAAGACCAGCACGGAAAATATTGAGTAGAATTTTGGATTAAAATATCGTCTTGATAGCCGGCATCTACAGTAGGCGGAGAATTTGCGATCTCGCAGCCTGCCTACTGAAAGACAACAAAACCACCTTGTTACCGAAGCTCCAATCAAATTGGCATCTCAAGTCGTTTGGTCCACACACGCCAATAAACACACCGATTCGCGGCTATGGCGTCCTGAGGCCCAACACACCAACAGTTCATTGTCGTCAATCGCTGAATAGCTCGCGACTCTGTTGAAATAAAATGCAAATTGTTATTGGACACGGATGGCCGCTACTCTCTGGTCTGTCTACGCTCATCTGCATGTATGTGTGTGCGTGTGTGTGAGTGTGTGTGTGTGTGTGTGTGTGTCCGTTTTACAAGTGTGGCACTTGTGTTTCGGCGGTAGCGCGGCGGTCTTGATGTCTTATCTGCGTACGCATACGCTCTGCAATAACCGCCATCGAAGCCACACACACACACACACACACACACACACACACACACACAGATTAGAAGATGGTGGTGGTGAATCGGAAGAAAGAGGGAGAGAGAGAGAAGCGGAGATAAAGAGAGAGGGAGACAGCAATTACATCTACGAAGATTTGCAAATGTCGACACATCATGGGTAGGTCCCATTAATTTGTGTAACTATCAGCGTACACATGTGCACAAGTGTACGACCGTGTATGTGTATGTGTGTGTATGTGTGTGTGTGTTTGTGTGTGTGTGTGTGTATGTAGCAATAAACGTCAGACGAAATGCCAAGAGAATTGTCCATTCTTGGCGAAGCTGACATACACACACACACACACACACACAAACACACACACACACATACACACACACACACACACACACACATACACACACAAACACTCTTACTTACAAACACACACACGCACACACTCACAAACACCCGATGTGCCAATTGGCTAGCGATATTTTCCGCACATGCAATTGAAAAGACAATGTTCTATGGGGCCGCATCAGGGGCGTGTCCAGAAGCCTAGCTCGGGGGGGGGGGGGGGGGTTGGACGGGAAGGGACTAAACTGTCTGCGCGTAATATATGAACAATGTACAGCAGTTACAAAAATCTGTTATAATCAGGACGTACGTGAAAATACGTTGAAGAAAATACGTTTGAGGATATGGAAAGATTCCAAAAGCATAAAAAATTACATTATTTTTGCATTTATATTTTTAGTTTTAGAAATAGATTTATGAATGTTTCTTTTTTTAAGCTCTTGTTAGTGACTGCTGTGCTTGGTAGCTTGGAGAAAAGGGGAGGGGAACATGCCCCCCCAAGTAGCCCCCACGTTTGGCTCGACCGTGGGCTGTTGCCTGTAGACACAGCGACTCGGACGAGACCAGTAATAATGCCAACAGCTTTATTGCTCATCTCAGATCGCCTCACACACACACACACACGTACATACACGCTTAAGTAAGTGAGCTCATGAATTGAGCGGTTCGGGCAAGTGTTTCCGCAGCTCTGCGCTCGTAAAATCGATCAAGTGGCGATTGTGCTTACTACTGTCGTTGAAGTTGTCCAACAAGACTCGCCGAGTAGGCGCTATAAATTGTCAGTCTGCTTGCGTGGACCGGGACATTCCGCGCACCATCACTGACACGACACCACTGACACGACACCACCACTGATACGACGACATCACTGCCACGACATCACTGACACGACATCACTGACACGGCACCACTGACACGACATCACTGACACGACATCACTGACACGACATCACTGACACGACATCACCGACACGACATCATAGACACGACATTACTAACACGACATCACTGACACGACACCACTGACACGACATCACTGACATGACACCACTGACACGACATCATAGACACGAAATCACTGACACGACATCACTGACACGACACCACTGACACGACATCACTGACACGACACCACTGACACGACATCACTGACACGACATCATAGACACGACATTACTAACACGACATCACTGACACGACACCACTGATACGACATCACTGACACGACATCACTGACACGACATCACTGACACGACACCACTGACACGACATCACTGACACGACACATGTCATTATACTAACGTCTGCCAAAAAAATCTGTCCAGTTCTATGAATCGTTAGGCCCCTATGAATCGTTATCTATGAATCGTTAGGCCCCTTCGAGATAAACAGATTAACCCCCCAAATAAACATGAGTTCAGATTCCGTTTCACCTGATTTCATTTATACACAGTTTGTGTTTTTCCTTTCTAATGTTATTTCTCTTCTCTCTGTCTCTGTCTATTGATGCTCAACATGCATGGAGATTGCAGTCATGTCATTTCTAACGTTGGCGCTCTTTCCCTTTCATCTTGTGCATTATTATTTATCAAGAGAACAGTTTCGAGTAAGCAATATACAATACGATGTATGTAATATGCAATATCAGTGGCGGATACAGAGTGCCATTTGGGGGGGGCTTAATTGTGTGTGCGTCATTATGTAACGTCTTTGCGCTAATGCTTATATTAGCATATTCTAAAGAAAGGTATTTTTTGGACTCTTGTGAACATATCGGTTATGAGGAGTTGATAGGCTTTTTTTTTGGGGGGGGGGCTTCAGTCCCCTGAGCCCCCCTCTGGATCCACCAGCGTGCAATATGCAGCACGCAGACGCGGCAGAATGAAAACCAACAATGTTTTCACACGCTAGCAAGCGCATAGTTGCCAAAAACTCAGCCAGGAGCGTGTTTTTGAAATTATATTACTTCCAAAAATGGTTTTCAGTCGAGGAGTTCAAATATCGCGTGTACGACTGAATTTCACGTGTGGTATAACTTTCCAATTTTCATACTTCAAAAGTCATGGTGAACTTGTTATATTTTTCATATTTATTTGTTTTCATGTTTCATTATTCGACTTGCTTATTAACACAGTCATAAATTTCATGTATGTGTGTTTATACTCATAGTATTGGAGTCTATATATGCATATGCTTTAGTTTGATGTGTATTTGTGTGCGTGTGGACATGTATGTGTGTTTGCATCTCAAATAGAATGTGTGTGTGTGTGTGTGTGTGTGTGTGTGTACTCACATAGTTGTACTCACATAGTTGTTCTACAGGATATGAGCTAAGCTCGTGCTGTCCCGTCTCTTTTCTATAATTTATCTAACATATTTTTGAAGGAACTTAATTTTTTAGCTTCAACTATTTTGCTGTCTAATTGGTTCCACTGATCTACGCTCCTAAACGGGAAACTATACTTTTTACATCTTTTCGACAACGTGTTTTCCTCAGTTTTTTTTAGTGTCCTCTACGCACATTTCCTTAAAAAACTAATCCGATGTCGTCTGTGTTGACCGTGTCATTTATGCATCTATATATGTATATTAAATCACCTCTTTCTCTCCTCTCATCAAGCCTGGGTAATTCAATTTTCCTCAATCTGTCCTCGTAAGACATGTTTTTCAAGTTTGGTAACAATTTTGTGGCTAGTCTTTGAATCTTTTCTATTTTCTTTATATGTTTCACTTCGTGTGGAGACCAAACTACAGCTGCGTATTCGATCTTTGGCCTAATTAGAGCTATCATGATTTTTTTGAACATATTCTCATCCATGTAGTTGAATACTCCTCTCGTTTTTGAAATAAGTGCATACGACTTAGCGAAAAGGTCATCAATGTGCGCCTGCGGTGACAGATCATTCTGGATAATCACACCAAGATCTCGCTCCTTGTCCACCTCTCGCAGCGTGACGCATCCCAGTGCATAGTCCACAGATGGTCTCTTCCCGCTTTTGCCAAATTTCATGACATGACACTTTGTTTCGTTGAGGCTCATTAACCATTTTTGACACCATTCTTGAATCTTGTCGATGTCACATTGCAATTGTTCACAGTCTCTCGTAGTCGTTATGACTCTCATCAATTTGGCATCGTCGGCAAAAAGGTGAACGGTGCTGTCCAGATCGTTCGTTATATCATTTATATATATCCGAAACAATATTGGTCCGAGCACAGAGCCTTGTGGCACCCCACTTTTCACCCGCTTCCACGAAGAAGCCGCTCCCCTCACAGTTGTACTCATTTTTCTATCGGTCAAGTAATGTTCCATCCATTTCAATAGTGGTCCTTGTATTCCTCCACAATACTGCAGTTTCCACAGAAGCCTCCTGAATGGGACCTTGTCGAAAGCTTTGCACAAGTCCAAGTATATGCAGTCCACCCACTTGTCCCTCTCCTGTACCTCATCAATAATTTTGTTGTAAAAGAATAAAAGACTCGACACACATGATCTTGATTGTCTAAAACCGTATTTTGTCTAAATCCGTATTTATTTATTCATAATTTTGAAAAAACCTTTTCTCTCTCCAGGTGTTTTACGCACTGGTGTGTGTGTTATCTAAATCACCTATTTTTTCGCCGAAGAATATATGCTTCTACCCATTCGGTATGCTATATGTGTGTGTGTGTGTATGTGTGTGTGTGTGTGTGTGTGTGTGTGTGTGTGTGTGTGTGTGTGTGTGCATGTGTGTGTGTGTGTGTGTGTGTGTGTGTGTGTGTGTGTGTGTGTGTGTGTGTGTGTGTGTGTGTGTGTGTGTGTGTGTGTGTGTGTGTGTGTGTGTGTGTGTGTGTGTGTGTGTGTGTGTGTGTGTGTGTGTGTGTGTGTGTGTGTGTGCTTTAGAGACCTTCGGTTCAAAAGTGTGGTATTTCTTCTATATGTGTTCTTTACCTTACCTATTTTTTCGCCGAAGAATATATGCTTCTACTCATTCGGTATGCTATGTGTGTGTGTGTGTGTGTGTATGTGTGTGTGTGTGTGTGTGTGTGTGTGTGTGTGTGCTTTAGAGACCTTCGGTTCAAAAGTGTGGTATTTCTTCTACATGTGTTTTTTACCTTACCTATTTTTTCGCCGAAGAATACATGCTTCTACTCATTCGGTATGCTATGTGTGTGTGTGTGTGTGTGTGTGTGTGTGTGTGTGTGTGTGTGTGTGTGTGTGTGTGTGTGTGTGTGTGTGTGTGTGTGTGTGTGTGTGTGTGTGTGTGTGTGCTTTAGAGACCTTCGGTTCAAAAGTGTGGTATTTCTTCTATATGTGTTCTTTACCTTACCTATTTTTTCGCCGAAGAATACATGCTTCTACCCATTCGGTATGCTATTTGCCATTATATATGCAACTGCATAACGTCTAAATGCATACAAATGCATAGAAAGGCCACGAGGTGAGTAGATTGCTGCATACTTGCCGCTTGAGGACCCCCCATGAGGCACACCTTTTTCGATACAGCTTTTAAGCCTGCAATTTCAATTGCATTTCTGCAAGAGTGGCATGCATGAATATATCCACGTATTATTTGGTGGCACGCGACGCTTGAGCTCAAATTCTGTTCATTGTGAATTAGAAATGAGACATGTGTTGGATTCTATATGAGGTAAAAGGCCAAAATCGATATGCCAAAATGATAATCAAAATTGAAGCATTGAAACGCTTTTGTAAGCGAGCGACAGAATGCAGAAAGCGTTGTTTTTCGTTGCTGGCAGAATGAGGAACTGTTAGTAACTTCTGATAAGCAACCACTGGAAGAAACAGATGGACTGAAGGTGAAGAACAGGTCAAAGAGAAAAATCCAACATTTCAAAGCAAACCAATTTTGTTTGAAGGAGGAAATACCCTAGTTGTTATTCTTAGAGTAGAAATCGTTTGCCTCCTAGCATCTAGCACAGTCTTCGACATCAAAGAAAATCGGCAATCTTGATCAAAGAAAACTAATGCTGCAAGTCATGGGATGCTGGGGATATGGGGTATATATAACCCCGACAAATTGGCTGGGGGTATGAATATGCTATTATACCTCCCGGGAATTCTGCTGAGTTCAGTTTATTGGGCATATTATCATTAAATCAACATAACAAACAAAAATAACAATAAACGAAAAATGTAAAAAATTATAAATATGGAAAAATTATACTTTAAGCAATATACTTTTCATTGAGGTATGTGTGTTGTAATTGAATAGAACGAAAATAGTTGAAGGTCCCATGCAATTGGCCAACTTAGTCAACTTTGAACACTAATACATGCTGGATGTCATCCCACGAGCCTCGACACAAATCTACACCTCTGTTGCAGGTTCAATAAACTAGGAATATTTCAATCGTACACGCATGCTGCTCGTACAAATCAACTGGTACGCATCACGCATCCAATGTGAAGAGCGATTGTGAAGCATTGGATCATTTACGAGTGATGGTTGGTTCTAACAATCTGAATCTGGAATCCAAAAACACCACTTTTCGTGTCATTCTTATTCAATACCATCGACCAACCAGTGTAATTGCAACAGTATTTCGTATTTTCTGCAGCTCTGATAAGATGATAAGATGATAAGATGATAAGATGATAAGCGCCGCAATCAGGACTCGAGTTAGGCCAGTCGTTCTTGACCTGGGTTCGATCGAGCCCCAGGGGCTCGGAGATCCAGTTTCAGGGATTCGACGGTTTGGTTCGCCCACTCGCGTATGATTCGTGACGTGAAGCTCTGATTGGTCATCATTGGCTGCAGCTAATCACGCCACATCGCTTGGCCTTGATATATGTGCTGCAAGCTACTCGGTCCACTCAGTAGTAGCCTACTTGTGTGACTGTCTTGATCGTACGTGATTTGCGATTTTTCGTAGAAAACTTCAAACACGAAGGGTTCGATGAATGCATGTATGGAACTTGTGGGCTTCAGTACCACTGAGGTATTCGGAGAGGACGAGAATGTCAACAGACACCGCTACACTTTGCTGTCTGCATTGGCACATTGCTAATGGGACCTAGCCAACCAGAGAAAGATAGCGAGAAAATCCAGAATCTAGACTGCTGTCACTGTGGCATGGACTGTCACTGTCACTGACCATGTTGATTAGGCGCCTACTGCAATGGACACATGTGCTCACTCTCTCCATCCATCCACCTATGTGTCAACTGCAAAAATGCCACCTGCACACACACACACACACACACATGCATGCATGCATGCATACGGACACGCAGACAATGGATTCTGAGACTTGTTGCAGCAAGAGAGAGCCGAGGGACGTGTCCGGTTGGTGCACACACACACACACACTCACACACACACACACTCACACACACACACACACACTCACACACACACACACTCACACACACACACACACACACACACACATAGACGAAGGCTGACGCTGCCAAGTCCATCAGCTCAGCTGTCGACCTCATGCAGACTGTTGATGACTGGCTCGCTGCACGGCAGCAGCCACCGCAGAGGCCGTTGCCGCCGTCACTAAACTATGCGTCCGGTGCCGCCAAATTGCTTTCTATCGTCCCCGCTACACGCTCATTGGTTTTCACACGCGCGCACACACACACATACACACTGTTGTTGGTTTTTTGTTGCGTTTGTTGCAGCGCGCATTCCGCGCATAAATTCGCCGGTCGTTTGGGCACATTGGACGGCTGCCGGTTTCCAGTGGAGACGGTGTCGCTGAGGAAGTAGAAAAAGAGCCGAGCGTTCTCGATGAGCCGTCGTGCGTTGCCGCTGCAATTCTCTGACAGCGTTTCTCTGCCTCGACTGGCGCGGCAGCCTGACAGCAACCAACCAGCCAAACGGCAACCTGACAGTCAGCGGCGGAGCAAGGATTTTCCACTGGGGGACCTTGAGGACATGGATGCAAGGGCTTGCTTGGCGAAACATAAGCAACTACTCTCGAAGTGTTCACGGTGAATATTTTTGACAAATTCAGGTGGGGCTTGACGCATTTTTTTGTTGGCTTCAGCCCCTTCAAGCCTCTTCCCCTCCCTTGACACCGCCACTGCAGATAGCCCTTGAATGTCGTTTTTCCGGCAGCTCATTGCATGACTCCGGCCGGGGAATCCCTGGCGCCTATTGGAAGACATCAAGTGGATGAGAGAAGTGAGAAGATGAGAGGCTGGGTGATGAGCTGCATACCACAGTGAATTTGTTATTGCTATCACTGGTACGTGACAGGCTCGACGTGCGTGACATGGACTTCGTGGTGTAGTGGTGTAGTGGTAGCACACGGGCTTCACAAGCGAGAGGTCTGTGGTTCGAAACCCGGCGGAGAAGAATTTGATTGGGCGAATTTTATAATCCAATAGCCCCTGTCCACCCAGCAGTAAATAATGGTACCAGATATCAGTCATGTGTCGTGTCATGCATTCTGGGGAGGTGGTCCTCTCTAATACGCCTTCCGTTCTTGTGGCGTCATAGCGTGGAGAGGGTCGGTTCTGCGGTGGCAGCGAGCTGCACGGGGCAAACCTGTGTGTGTTCATAAGCTTCGACTTCTTCCCGTGTAGCAGCTGTCACTTGATGCCTTTAACCTTTGTATTGTATCGGTATATATCAGGAAACTTCTGTGTATTATACTTGTGATGTATATTATAATTGGCATCTCACTAGGTTTTGATTCTTTTTTCGCTGTGTGAAATCTTGGTCGATTTGGTTTGGAAGCACTGCGTTATTTCTGTTCATATGCTATTATATTCGCGTGTATTTGACATGACATTTAACGACCTAGATCAATCAAATTCATGTCAGAGATTAGAATTCAGGAGTTCATGACGGTAATACAGTTGACAGGCCAACTTTGTGTGGTACGTTTCACTGGCGGGTCCACGGGGGGAGGGAACTCAAGGAGTTGAATCCCCCCAATCATTCAACCACCCCCAGAAATTGCACTCTTGATCCGCCACTGGTACGGTTGCGCTGCACAGACTATCACTTGAGACTAGCTCGACGCAGGGGCGTAGATGCTGGGGAATATGGGGGTAAATATACGCCCGACATATTGGCTCGGGGGTATGAATATGCAATTAAACCCCCCGAGAATTCTGCTGAGTTCAGTGCATTGGGTATATTGTCATCAAAATCAGCATAGCAAAAAGTAACAATACACGACAAGTGCGTTTTTATGCAATAATATACGATATACTTTTCATTGAGGTATATGTGTTGTAATTGACTAGGGATAAAATGGTTGAGGGTCTCATGCAATTGACCAACTGAGTCAACCTTGAACACTAATGCATGATGGCTGTCATCCCCCGAACCTCGACACAAATCTACGACCATGGCCCAACGCAATCAATTAAGCTTTACAAGGAGCAACATACATGAAGAGTATAAGCCATACAAAAATATAAAATTAAATTGTATCGAATTTTTTGAGAACGTCAAACATTATGTCAAATTTTCTATTCTGCTGCGGATTGTATTTTTGTTCTGCGCTCTACGTTTTACGTTTTCAATTTATGTTTCCCAACGTTAAAGATTACTAAATAACAACGTCCAAATGCAAATTAATAAGTTATAATTTCATGAATATTCTACTTGCATATGTCAATTTATCAACTTCCAAAAAACATTTTACCTGTTGCATAAAAAATATATATACTTCTAAAACTAAAACTATTAACTTCTAAAACTAAACTTCTAAACTATATTTCTAAAACTATTTTTTGCAAAAATATTCATATTTATAGAATTATTCTTTGAAAAAGGAGTATTTTGCGTAATTCAATCCAATTCCGCAAAAACATTTAGCAAAGTATGATCATACGTGATGAATCCACAACGCGTTGAAATAAAAAATTGATGCAAATTGCAAGTGAGTTTTAAACACAAGATGAAACAATAAACTATTGTTTAAAATTGTTGAATGTCTCCTGGAAAAAAGTTTTGGATTGAGGGGCATTTTCTTCAGACTATATGTGAATTTATATCATTTTTTGTTTGTAATTGAAAATTGTCCAAAATATACATGCACGCCTTATATGTACAAACACATACACACACACAGACACATGTATGTGCATTAACAGGTGACACAACGGCAGTGACACAAGGTCGTTGACCTCGTTCATGCAGTGGTTCTCAAACAATAGAGTACACCTATCGCACACCATATGAATACTTTTGACTCTAAGCTTTTAAGATGTGTGTTATATGTTGTTTGCATAGTGTATTGTTTTGGACATCTTTTTCAAACTATTTTCGATTGTTTTTACATGGCCACTTGATAAACAGTTAAAAATATTTCATAAACAGCGCATATTTTCACGTGAGAATTGAAAAATTGTCACACAAGTAAGCTAATACACACAAGTAAAGTATATATGCGCATTTCCAGAGCGGTAGCAGCCGCCCCCCGTACCCCCAGGCCGGGGGGCCCCCGAATGTTGAGGGGCCCCTTTGCTTCACGTATTATGTGATTATGTCTAATAAATGCATTCAATATTCACAACGGGGGCCCCAAGTGTTGCCTTCGGCGGGCCCCATAATTTCTCGCAACGGCTCTGCGCATTTCATTAATTCAAGATGCCCCGTATATAAAATAGTACCCCGGATATAAAAGAGTTGTGGGGAGCGGTGAAAATATCTCTTTTATACGGGGAAAATTACACGTAAAGTATAGAAGACGGGCCTGAAGAAATACTCCCTTAGATCACTGGGGTTCTCTTATATCCGGGGTACAATGTATACAGTCAAATTACATTCTTGGTATAATGGACGATGACCAAAACTGAATAGCTATCGGTGTGTTAAAATTAACAATGAAAATTTATCAAATTTGGTTTAATCTCAAATGTTTGCGGTAGAAGAACTAAAATCAAAATAAATCCCAAGAAAATTGGTTAAGAATTATAGTGGGATGTCTACGTTATTGAAATAGGTTTAACCAGAGCCGTTGCGAGGAATTATGGGGCCCCCCGAAGGCAACGCCTGGGGCCCCCATTATAAATAAATCACCAAATAATGAATGTATTCATTAGACATAATCGCATAATACGTGAAGCAACGGGGCCCCTCAACATTCGGGCCCCCTGGCCGGGGGGTACGGGGGGCGGTTGCTACGGCTCTGGGCTTAACAGTATCATACGGTATTAGGTTTTAAAATATTCAAGACGATCGCTTAATTGAGCCATATTTGTGCCAAATATCTTTAATTACTCTGCCAGTGGCGGCGCCGGAATATATCCGGTGGGGGGCTGAAGAGGGGGCCAAGGCAAAAGATACGGGACGGGGCGGATTTTGAGGAACTACACTCGAAATGTTCACGATCAGAATTCTTGTAGGGGCTCAGAGCGAGGGGGGGGGGGGCTTGGCACATTTTTGGGGTGATTTCAGCATCTCCAAACCCCCCACCTTGACGCCACCACCGGTTAAACCTTAATAATCAATCGATTTCGTCATCCGCAGTGAATAATCCAGACTGAGTGACCATTCCATTGCTTATGTGATACCCAGCACATATCTGGGTGTTTATGCATTCTCAAGTCAACTGGGGTTGGGAAAGATAAATTTATTAATTACGACACCACGACACAACTCTACAATGTGGCAGTAAATTAACTATCTGAAAGAATTAATCCAGACAATGTTGTTTTCACATCAATTTGTAGTGTCACAGTATATTATGCGTGCTTTGTAATATATTGAGCGTATGAGTGTATGAGTATGTTTGTGTGTGTGTGTGTCGGTTTCATGTAGGCGTGTATGTTTGTGTGTGACTGGGTCAGTGACCTGAGTGACCACAGGTCACTCGGTGCGCGTGTGCAGGTGTGTTGGTGTTGGTGTGTTGGTGTTGGTGTGTGCACATGTGACAGTTGAGCTTCGTGTTCCGTTTCACTTGTGTTCCAGTAGTCAATGGCGTGTTATTTGACCCTGCACAATATATATCCAGCAATTACTCAATTTGTGGACAGATTCGCTAGAAATTTAACATCGGTCAAATTATCAATGCTATAATGTAAAAATTCGGCAAAAAAGCCTAATCGTCTTGAGGAATTCAACTTTGACCACACAGTGTCTGGCTAGATGATGAATAATTATTCATTATTCATCATAATTATTATTAATTATTTATTATTCATTAATTATAATTATTCATTATTTATCATCTAGCCAGACATCTAGCCAGATAGCGAGAAGGCATTTTTTGCCGAATTATAATTCGTTCAACTAATATATGGCAAATATATGGGATCAGTCATGCCATAATCATGCATATTCAATCAATTATGCACTGATGAGGTTCATTTGACGACCGTCAACAGTACCCAATAGTCCACAATAGTCCCCGATAGTTCACAATGGTCCCAAATAGTCCTCAATAGTTCACAATAGTCCCCGATAGTCTTCAATACTCCCAATAGTTAACCATAGTCCTCAATAGTCCCCAATAGTCTTCAATTGTCCCCAATAGTCCTCAATGTCTCTAAATAGTCCTCAATGATCTTCAATAATGTTCAATCGTCATCAATAGTCTTATATAGTCCCAATTGTCCTCAATATTCCTCTATAGTCTCAATAAATGCTCAATATTCCCACTAGTCCTCGATAGTTCTCAATAGTCCTAAATAGTCCATAAGTTTAAAATATTTTCGCAAATAGCTTAGAAGTTCTCTTAAGAATTTTCACATATTAAAGCCGTCATCCAATTTAGATAGAGTCCAGCTCAACAGAGTTCAGCCCGACGTAATTACATTGCTGGATGCGCCACTGAATCAGGTTCGCTGACACGAGGCGATTGATGCCAGCATTCGAGGCCGGAAAATCAGCGAATTTAAATCAGTCAACGCTGAAATTCATCTCGCTGGGATATTGCGATGATCATGTCATTTGAATGCACACGAGTGAATTGCAGTCAGTAGAGTTTAGGGTCTAAACTTCAAAGCCCTATAATCTTCTTAGCAACATAATCTCGCTTAGTCTTTCTTAATCGCTTAGAAATTCCAATGTTGTGACACCATCTAATATGAGAAATACACAGCTTTGTTTATGCATTCAGAACAGAATTTTAATCAGGATTAATGTTTTATAATTTAGTTTCAAATTACAATGTCCCTCTGTATATGGCCTCATGGAAAGACGTGTTTCACCCCCAACCCCAACAAAAAGAGACGAAAGACTTCAGCCAAGTCATTAAAGACTAAACGTAGCCGAATTTATGCAGGACTGTAGCCTAAAGAATGTAAATTTAGCCAAATAGCATAAGAGACCAGTAGAATCTCTACAATCACTCAATATTTGCATAGTGCACACGCTGGTACATACGCACATAGAGCATTCAATGATAGGGAATGCAGGTCATAAACTTGTCCACCCAGTAGTCGAGTGGCTAGAACACACGCTTTGTGCACGAGAGGTCCAGGGTTCGATTCTTGACAAGGTGAAACGGTCGAGTTCGTTTCTCAAATGCATAGCCCAATTGCCGCATGACGGGGTTTGTGTGCGCGCAGTCGTGCATTTTCTGTCTCTCAAACTGTCAGTAAAAACCATTGTAGATTAGATCAGGATCTAATCTACAATGCCGGGGGTGCTCTAAGCCGGGGGTGCTCGCATCCCTAGTGGGTGCGAACCTGGCTCCTAAAAGGTGCGAGGATTCATGTGAAAAATGAAAGGAAATATGTTTCATCTCTGCTTTGATTGTTTCCTGGAAATATTTTGTTTAAGAAATTTAAGGAAACTTGAGACTGTAGGAATGAATATTGAATGGAAAAGTTTTGTTATTACGTCGTTTGTGTTTTCATCTTTTTCATCATAACAATCAAGAATCCAGGGAGTGCAAGAACTGACTGCTGATTTGAAAAGAGTGCGAGCACTGAAAAATATTAAAAACCACTGGACTAGATGAGACGTTACACGTAGAATTCGGAATATGTGACGGTTATAACTTGAATTGAAAGAGAGGCATAGACAACAAAGGTAATTTGTACCTAAGCCAATTGAAACAATTATCCCCTTTCCCCACAGCATGCAGCATTGCGAGCCGGCTTAATTTGCTAGTATTTTGTTGTGCCTTTCTCTAGAATAGCCAACCTTATTTCAGCTCTCATTGGAATTTCGATTGCGCCACCAGTTGAATTAGCAAGCGCACCTACTTGTTTATAAGTGCTGGCGTCTTGAATTCACTGCTACAGTTTACAGTTTTATCGCCAGACCTTGTTCCCTCACAGTTTCATTAGCATGCCTCAAAGAATGTGGCTCAGCATTGGCTGATTTGCAATATAGCATTCGAATATTGCAACGTGGTTCTGTTGAGCAAATAGAAATGAGCTGGAAATCCTAGCTTTCCGATGATGAAGGAGCCCCAAAACATCTTATCTACATGTAGCAAATTATTCACACTGAGTAAATCTGGATTCACTCACGCCCTTCGCTACGTGTGTAAATTTCTCAATACAGAACCGCCGATTTCCGGTCGGCCTCCACCACTTAGATCAAGCTCTTTATGATGGCGCGCGTCCTCAACCATCAGCGATGGATAATTTGCCGAGACAACTCCACCATCAAGGTGGTGATTGTTTGCCGAATCGGTGTACGTTGCCTCAATAACCACGCCTCTCAGAACGGTGGCCCGCTGCCGAAATTGTCCGCCGTGTCAGTCAAAACGGCCGCCTCGTACGGTCAATTATGTTGTTGGCTGCGCCTTGACGCGCTCCGCTACCGCTTGGTCAAGTGCCGAAGAATGTGCGGTCGAAATTCCACGACACACACAAGTTCCGGTCGTCAGTGTTCAACGAAGCCCGGCGTCATAGGATGCGCAGAACGCTTCCGACATCATGTCCACGTGCTGTGGTTCCCGAAGACGCGGTCTTCTCTCGTCACGTTTGACACATACAGTCGGAGTTAGTAGCACGATGCACCAAAACTCACATATCGCTCTAGTTCAGTGGTTCTTAACCTTTCTCAGTATTCACATCCTTACCAAATCAGCAGTCGGTTTTCGCACCCCCTAAATTTTTATAACTATCTGAGAGAGATGAAAATAAAAATGTCGTAATATATCTTCGCATACTGTTAAGAGGATTAAATTTTAAAAATCCCAGGAAAAATATAGAGCATAAGTAAAAACATATCCTTTCTTTGATTTCTACAGGAATCCTCACACCCCTTAGGTACCAGGCTCGTTCTCCCTAGGAGTGCGAGTACCACCGGTTAGGAACCTCTGGTCTAGTTGAACCTTGACAGACATCAACCAGACAACGACATGACAACGACATGATGCGATTGAAGCGTCGAACTTCGATAGTTTCGGGGGAAAAATCGAATTACCCTCTTGTCGGTCAAGTGACCATTCGATGAAGAGGTAATATGATAGCCTAGTCTGGGGATGATCGCAGCAATATCTCATATCAATACTGTATGAGCAAATAAGTTTCATGTATGTTCATTGAACCCATTGGAGCGATGTGTCACCTGTCTGAAAGGTAATTATTAAAATCATTAAACAAGATGAAATTGAAAGGGCGTGAACGCTATGAAATTGCATGATTGCATGATGTACCTTGCTCATCAACAGAGATAGAATCTTAACAAGAGATGCAGTAGAATTTTGAAGAATAATTGATGGAGCCTCTATAGAATATTGACAATTCATAAATGGGCAAATGTGGCGAAGGTTGAAAATCAACAATTAAAACAAAACACAAGCGGCAGAGGGCAGTGGCGTATCAGGGTTGCAATTTGTCCCAATTCCTTATATCCCCCCTCTGGATCGGCCAGTGGCAGAGAATATGGCAAAATCGAGCCGAAAGCTGCGTAGCCCCTGGAGAAATCCTGGATGCACACATTCATTGTCTCGTGCCATTTGCTCGTTAGGACCAGTTATGAAGTCGCCAACCCTGTTTACCCGCCTACACATCCATTCTACGACACCGACACCGACACACACATACACACATACACACACACACATTCAGGACCGATCACAATGCCCAATACAGACGCGCATACAAATAGTAACGATGAGAGAGCGCACACACGAAGATTAGCACAAACACCTCCACACATACACACACACACACACACACACAGCTGCGACATACACATGCTATGAACTATTGTGCACACGTGCGAGGGGACGCCGTGATAAGATCGTTAGACGGCTAGCTAATGAGCTGCCGCCGAGTGGCTGGCAATGCGACACGCCGAGTGGACAGAGGCCGAAGGTAAATCGCCGATCCGGTGGGCTCAGTCCAAAGTGTCAGCATAGCCGACCTTACGACATTCGGAGATCCCGGGCAAAGTGAAATTGGCTTGCACCATTGTCGTTTTCAAAAAGTTTCCTATAAATTTCAACTTGAAAAACTCGTTGTCCCCGATGCAATTGTAATAGGAATTGTCAATGTTATGCGAGGCGCTGTACTCTCGTGTGATTCCTGTGCTAGGCCTCCACCTATCGGATGCCTTGAGCAGCCGCCTAGGTTGCCCACACCTAAGACCAGTCCTGGCATCAGTCTTCCAAGGTGTATGCGACAACTTGCTGGAGTAGGATAGACACCAAACGAGCATACGCGTATAACTTCAAAAGAACACCATTGATATCGTCAATCAGTGTCCTGAACGGATTACTGCATTTGCTATCGTTTAAAAGTCAGTAAATAGTATTATATTTACTGATTATATTTTGTTCATAAAATATTTAATTAATCCATATAAATTTCATTATACCTAGAGATCATGATTCGCTTTCATGTGCAATTGTATTGTCTTCAAATAGTATCTAACGAAATCCTTTTTAATTCATACAACCACCATACATCTACATACGATTTAAGAAAAAAACTCCTTTCACTTCCGAAAGCCGAACAGCAAAAATCTACTTCGGCCTTAACTAATAGAATGCGATTGAAAGAATTCTTTGTTCACTTCCGAACGCCGTAAAGTGAAGGGTAGACATTCGACTCCTTGGGGAACTTGTGCTCCTCTGAAATCGCTGCTACATCCGCCACTGCCTGCGGACGATCATTGATGGGATCTGAGCAGGGAGAGCTTTCAGGTGCCAACTATTCACCGGCAGCGACAATGCCACAGTCTGCGGCAGAGGCTAATGATCGCAGCGGTAGACAGCAGCTGCCGTCGCAAGGGTTGGACGCTACGCTGACGTCCCAGAAACGCCAGACAGACGGTCGAAGCCGAATGCGCAAAGCGAGCGGCAAGCAAGATGTGTCCAGAAGTGCGTAATTGCTGTACGCTCCGAGACACCGTCGAATCCTAAAAGGGCCAATGAGCTATTTGGTTATGTCCGCCTGAATCCGCCGATTAATGTTGGGACAAATTCAAGAGCCGCCTTGATTTGGTGTCATTTGGGCATATATATAACCATTTGACCAAAAAAGCATTGTGATATGTTTTACGTATGTTGAAAAAATGAGCTTGTTTTGCACAAATACGGTGGTTTGGCGACCACATGTATTAAACGCAATTTGAATTTCATTCATTCAATGTTAAAATTAAAATTAACAACATTCGAAGATATCTGTAGACTTATTAAGCTGTCAAAATGATGCATTAATTACGCATTATATTAAAAATACATTTACAATTTTGTCACTATCATTAAGTATTGCATTAGAAATTCAAATAATTTGTTTAAAATGCACATAATTTAAATAATCTATTTTACACTGGAAAACATCTAGCAGACCCTATTTATCAACGCAAAAACATTCATCTAGCCAGCATTCATCATCTTACCATAGCAGTGGCGGCATCAAGATTTTTCCGATGGGGGCTGAGGGGGGCTAAGGAAAAGGTTGTGGGGGCTTGGCGAAGCATGAAGAGCTACACTCGAACGCTGGCTCCATGATATTATAATAAGCGACTGGGGCACACTGATTCAGTCCTCGACCTCGAACAGCCAATGGACTCCAGCCAAATATGACTGGAGCCCCCCAGGCCCCCTCTTGGCGCCGCCACTGTACCATAGCTTATCTTAACGACCTCAAACAAAATGTATGCCTCTAAAGTGATGCAGTGATCGGACTTATAATACAAAAAGATCGCCAGATCGGATCGGCCCGAATTGGTGAGTTTAAGCCAGGGGTTCTTAACAGGGTATCCAGGGGTTCTTAACAGGATGTCCAGTGGTTCTTAACAGGGTGTCCAGCGGTTCTTAACAGGGTGTCCAGTGGTTCTTAACAGGATGTCCAGGGGACCCTAGGGGGTGCGAGCCTAGTTCCCCAAGAGTGCGAAGATTCCTGTGAAAAGAAGTCATATATATGACAAGGTATGTGTTTACCTATGCTTTATACTTGTATTTTATGGAAACATTTTTTGCTTGGTTCTCTGGAACAGGACGCGAAGAGATTCATCTAAATCTGTTGTTCTTCTGAGGAATGAAAGGATGACTTTGCAAAACAAGCTCGGGAATCCAGGGGGTGTGAAAGCTGACTGCTGATTTGAAAGCGGTGCGAAAACTGAAAAAGGTTGAGAACCACTGGTTTAGGCTGATGATGGTGTGTGCTTGATGCGGTGGAACGACACAGAGCAGAGTTGGAAGGGTCGCCTGGTGGATGTGCTGGAGAAGCGGAGCACCACTTGGATGGATGCCCGAACCAAAAAGCACACAAGCTCAACTTCAGCACAAGTTCAACACGAGTAGATCCTAGGGGGTATGCGCAGGGCCGGATTTAGGTATGTGGAGGCCCCTGGGCAATCTATGTGTGGAGGTCTACCCTGCTTGAGGCGGGTGGCGAGCGAAGCAAGCCTCATCGGGGGGCACTGTAATCTCCACCGATAAATCATCATTGCCGGTCCTGCCAGTAATGAATTTTTGTCATCTTAATGACGTTTGCAAAATGACCGTTTTTGGGTCCTTTTTTGAGGCCTCCTAAAATGTCGAGGCCCCTGGGCAGGTGCCCCTTTGTCCTCCCCTAAATCCGGCCCTGGGAATGAGGGTATATATACCCCTACAAATTGACTGGGGGCATGAATATGCAATTATACTCCTCGATAATTTTGCTGAGTTCAGTTCATTGGGTATATTGTCATTAAAATCAGCATATCAAAAAAGTTATAACACACGAAAAATGTCTGTAAGCAATTATATGCAATATAATTTGCATTGAAGTATGTGTGTTGTGTGAATGGGCCGAAAATTGTTCAGGGTCTCCCCGAGCCTCGACACAAATATACACGTGCTTGCCTGCTTTCATGCAACATCCGGATGATCTAGCTTACGACTTTGGCACGCCCCATACACACAGACACACATCCAGACAGTGAACCATGCGCACACATACAGAGAGAGAGAATCAAACACATACACACACACAGACACACATATATATATACAACCGTCACACTCGAAGGGGAAGTACCAGCTTAAACATAGACACTGTCATGAGTCATTTCAAGGTGTTTGTGGCAATTTCTCAACTACATGACGATACTTTATTTGTCGGCGAAGATATCGATTTCCAATGGTCAACGATTGCCAATTAGCGTCGTAGGCAGATTTCAGATATGTTTTCTCTCAGTCCAAGCTTTTTGGAAAATTCGTACTTATTCTTATTTGCCAGTATTTGGTCAGTCATTGCATGGAAAACAATTCAATTCAAAGTTCATGAGACATTGAGACCGTTTGGTATATTAGAAGAATTACTAGGGAGACGATAAAAAACAGGTTCAGCAGTATGAAGCCATTTTGATCAGAGCAATCAAAAAGCTTGCTATCATTTCGTTTACGGAAATCCTGCTGTGATGTAGCTCTAAGTTGTACGTCAATCTGGAGTGGAATCTCTGAGTGGAAAACATGACTTTGTGCAGTATTCTTTTGGAGAATGCATGCTCTTAAACTGTCCTACGGTATCACCGCGGCGTTCGCACGCAAGCAAGTGGAAAGAGAACGCCTCTCACATACTCTTTCTATCAACTCGGCACCTGCACTCTTTCCAACTACTACTAACTACTAATATAACGATAATTCCACGTTTTCAGCAGCTCTTGTGCCGCCCCTGCTGACGACCGGGGCAGACCATCCCTCCCTGCCGTACCCCCTCGCTACGCCACTGCCATAAACAACACTCACAATGATTTCCGGTGTCGGTGGAGAGTTTGCACGCTTCAATTGCGACATATTTGCACGGCTGAAGTGCAACGCGGATAAATGATGACCAGTCCAGTTTGGCATTGTCGGACGATGGGATGCGAGGGGGGGGGGGGTAGGGGGTGCCGGTCGAGGGTCTCCAAGGAGATGGTCCCGGCTTTGGAGGTCAGCAGAGGTCGACAGGTCAACGCACACACACACACACACACACACACACACACACACACATATACACACACACACATATATTAGCCGGCCGGCGGCGGTCGCGATCGATAACACTGTCTGTTGAGCATGCCATGTGCCACACACACTCACACACACACACACACACACGCACGTACACAATGCCCTCCAACACACACACACACATACACACAAGCATACATACACACCAGTGGTCAGTAATGCACAGAGTTGTGATCACTGGCCAGACGCGTGCCAACACACACACACACATACACACAGACATACATACACACGTCGTGGTGCAGACACTTGTAGTCGATTGCTGTTGCAGATTGATACATACACACACATACACACACACACACACACACACACACACACACACACACACACACACACGGCTCATGACCCATTTCCACCATCCACAGTGTGCATGCAACAATTCTGCTTGTGAGCTGTGCAAACCTACACACACACACACACACACACACACACACACACATACACTCACACATACACACACACTGAACATGGGTGTGTCGGTCTGTCCGTGTGTGTGTGTGTGTGTGTGTGTGTGTGTGTGTGTGTGTGTGTGTGTGTATGATTGCATTGCTCCAAGATGAGTCACAAAGATTCATGTCATATGCTGAATCTCTATATAGCAATATGTGTGTGTGTGGCACATGTCACCACACCAATAATTCTTCTAACCATTGTCAACATATTGACCCGTACAGCTAAGTGAGAACTTTCAGTATGACCTTCAGCAAGGACCTTGATGGCAATTTGGACCGCATTTGCAACAAGCAAAGAGCGTAGCGATATATATTACAATTATCATTTGCAACTGAATTCAGAAGTTTTCTAGAGCAGCAGTATGCATATCTGGGTACTGGTGTAAATTATTAATGCTTTATGAATAATACAAATATATCAAGGATTATGCTTTTTCCTAGAAATGCGTATCTAAATTACAATGAATTCAAGCGATTGAAATACTCGTATACTGGCAAATGATATGATTGGTGATAATTATTTGAACAGTCCCGTAGAGGAGGTATATGGGACCATACTCGACAATTCATTGGGGTGCATGGAACTATCATAAGGTTGAGAATCCCTGCTCAAGAAGTTATATATCAGAGGTTATATACCCGAGATTACACCGAAAGCTGTCTGCAATGAAGACTCTTGTCTGCAATGAAGACTATCTGTGTGTGTGGCCTCTGCAAAACACCAGAACATTCCATGAAGTCAGCGTTGCTTGAAGTATTGCAGCCCAATGGTAGACGGCAATACAAACACGATATTCATTGAACTGACAAGCAGAAGACAGAGGACCGGTGGAAAGAAAGAGAGAGAGAGAGTGAGAGAGCGCTGTTGAAGTGTCATTTGAAAACAGAGTCACCAGATAATTACTCACTCTAAATGACATGCAATAAATCACTTGCAGCATATACGAGATGCAGACGGAGTGAGAAAACACTCAAGGTCAGTGGTCTGGCCTGCTTCTTCTAAATAACACTCTGCCAAAAATAGGAAAATAAATGCTGATGAAGCGAAGACCACTACTTTATTACAAAAATTCTACATTCACCTTGGAGGTGATGTCAGTTCAGTACGATAGTAGAGTCGAGCCAATGTGATGACAATATATGAATTTCAGGAGTTTGAGAGCACAACAAAATTGAGAGCGAGCGGTAACACCATGATCAAGGTGTGTGTGTGTATGTATGTATGTGTGTGTATGTGTGTGTGTGTATGTGTGTGTATGTATGTGTGTGTATGTGTGTTGCATTCCTGAGTGCACGGATCTATCGAATGTCTTGTCTGGTCTGCAGACACACGCACACACATACACATGCACAAGTACACACACACACGCACACACATGACAGGTGTACGTAGTCAAGGTGTTGAGGAATGTCCAGCACACGTGTGATGAATGCGTGTTGCAAGACTGCATGTGTGGGCCCACATGTGTTAATGCCATTGTGTTTGGTCAGCGAAGATGCAATCGTCCGAACGAATATTGAAACACCACCTTCCAGTACGGCAAATAATACTTCATAAGACTACAAGGTATGCATGCGTGCGTATATCGTGAAAGCTCTATTTAAACCCTCTGATTCAGTGGTTCTCAACCTTTCTCACTGTTTGCACCTCTTTCAAATCACCAGTCAGTTCTCGCACCCCCTGGATAAGTATACGAAAATATAAAAATACAAACGACGTAATAACAACTTTTTTTATTCATTATTCATTCGTATAACTCCTTTAAGAAATACAAAACGTTGTTCAGGGAAAATATAATGCATAGGTTAAACATATAATTTGTTTATAACAATTCACAGAAATCCCCGCATCCCCTAGGAACTAGGCTCGCAAATATAGGTTTAATAAATATATATGTTACCTGCTATCTTATCCATGAAAATATACCTTATCTTCTAAAAATTCTGACCAGCTAGTGGAAAAATACAGCGGCACGCTCCAATTGAACGACACTTCGAGGAAAGGTTTGAAAAAAATTGAACGGTATGCCACTCAAAAAGAGCTTTTACGGCATGTTTCTTAGATGGTCGTTCGTAAATCATGCTATGCTTCAATCGTAGGCTTTCGTTCTTTCTGTAAAAAATCTATTTCAATCTTGCTCACTTCGTGAGTGACATGTGAAGAAGATTGAAAAATATTTTTATATACATGTAAATATATATATGCACACATGTATGTTTGAATGTGTGTGTGTGTGTGTGTGTGTTGTTGTGCCAGATAGTTTATAAAAAAATCTAAATCAGAGTAATACGTTGACTATCATCACACTTGCTTCAATGCAAGAATTTAGTAATTAAAATGGCATGTAAATGCAGCATAATGTAAAAGGCTGATTTAATCGTAGTTATTATCTCGCGTTTTATATTTTGTTCTTTGATCCAAAATCCCTCGCTGGTTGCGAATGGAGGGGATGCCAAGTGGGAAATCAAAGGTCGGACAGAACAAGACAAATGTGTATCTTTGTATAGAAATGGCCCCGGGGCAAGCTTGATCACTGGACCAGAGACCAGAGCCGTGGCAACCGCCCCCCGAACCCCCTGGCCCGGCGGCCCCGAGTGTTAAGGATCCCCGTTGCCTCACGCATGATATTAAAATGTATCCTAATGCAGTGCATAACAGTTTCCAGCTGAATGAAGACCGAGGGGCTGCTCGTAACTGCATTTTCCCAAAGTAAGACCTCTATTATAATGCTGCTTCATTTGTAACGGTCGCCATGAGTATTATCTCCGGGGAAGGCCCATAAGACCTCGCATCTGCTCTGGGAGAGGCACACAGCAAGGTATGTTCGGAAACATCAACAAACGTTCACGATGCATGTCAGAGCGCTTGGGTAATGTATTTGGGAGCACTAAGCGATTCCAGACCCCGTACCTCGATGATTTCCGTTCTTCGGGCCTTGCATTCATTCTGTCAGCTCCAAGATTTGGACTCGATAGATAGATACACAAATATGCAAACACCTCCAATGCAACAATCTGTTGGATTGCATGCTAGAAGAAATTAGTGCATCATCAAACATATCAACATGCTTCCTACTGATAAGCACGCCTTTCTGGTGTGACACCAGAATTAGGAACAATGCGATGAGAGCCATGCTTTCCGGTAGCTGTCCCGTTTTTCTGCCCCGTCGAGGGTGACACACACACACACAACACACGCACATACATACACACACGAAGACACAAGCATTGCTGAGTTGACACCGCTGGATTTAACCGCTTGGATGCAAATGCCTTGCGAGAGCCAAAGCTGTTTGGCAGGGATGTTTGGCAGAGTATCGCTATACAAGGTGCAATCTATGCAGACACACACACACACACACACACACACATACACACAGATGTGTTCATGATAGACAGCAGGGCCCAGCAAAAACGGCTTGTAGCACGCCTGACAAGCGGCTTGCGCTGACAGCTGACAGCTGTTGGCTGTTGGCTGGCAAATTCCAGCGCGCATAATGAGCGCTTCTTGTCGCTGCCACGGCTAAAGCCAGTGAGCGCACAGCAACAAGAACACGAACACGTTCGGCCCCACGCTTGATGGCCCCATCCCCCCCACCACCCGCCAAGCAGCTCTTGTTGTTTGCTGCGCCGAGGGTTATTAGCGTCTTGTGCATGTTGCAAGTGCGTTTGGGCGTGTGCCCGCCCGTGTGGCGACATGGGCGGCACCCTGCATGTTACCGCGCATGTGTGTGTGTGTGTATGGGCATCTCAACTGAAGAGATAGAGCATTCTTATAGGTCTATATAGGATATATACATCGTTCAATTTCAATGTATGGGACGAATCAATCTATAAAGATCACGAAATTAACTACAAGATCTAGAACAATTGATGTTCACGCGATTTAAATAATGTAATATAATATAATATAATATAATATCATATATAAATATAATAAAATATAATATAATAGTATTTTGTAATAAATGCGAAATGTCTTGATAAATCTCTTATTTTGTTTGTTTGTATATTTGTCATTAGATTGCCGTAGCGCAAAAAATGCTTTAAGAGCCGCGTGTTTGAGAGGCCCTCATCTATATGCGCCATCAATGGCGGCGCCAGGATATTTCCGTTAGGGGTGCTGGGGGGCTGAGGGAAAATATGCCTAAGCTTGACGAAGTATGAGGAACTACACTCTAAATGTCCATGGTCAGGATTTTTTGGAGAGGAGTAGCAGGCGAGGCTTGGAACATGTATGGGAGCTTCAGCCCCCCCCCCTGGTACCGCCACTGTTTGATCAGTTCAAAAGCAATACCGCCGGGGTTGAAGTTCAATTACAGAATTATAGACTATTTTAATCGGAAGTATTTAACTGTGTATGCTTCAAGTATGCCAAAATAAGTTTCAATCAAATAGAGATATATTCGAATGGAATTGCAACAAATTCACATTCACATGGAGGCATGAGGAATTTGTCTACAATTCTGTCAGAAGGGAGGAGGGGGTAAACGTCCCCCACTAGCCCCACTTTGATCCGCCCATAAGTTTTCGTTGGATTTTTGTTTCTTCTCTTACCAGCTCTCGTCTTCCTAATTAAACTCTTATTTCCCAAAATCTTTTGCTTAGCTTCCGGTATACATGAGGCCACCGCAGGTTGGTAATAGTGCTTGTACTCTTCCCCCATGCTACTGGACTAGCCTGTAATTAATAATGACAAAAATAAAAACTATTTATTGTTTTGGATTAAATAAGCGTGCATTGTGATTGTCGGATTGATTAGAATAACAGCTATTGCTACATTCCATTACGTTCAGCTATAATTAATCCTTCCATTGATGACTGCCTATTGTAAACTAAACCATCTCTCGTGTAGTCGATAA
Source organism: Sacculina carcini (assembly GCA_916048095.2). Taxonomy (NCBI): domain Eukaryota; kingdom Metazoa; phylum Arthropoda; class Thecostraca; family Sacculinidae; genus Sacculina; species Sacculina carcini. The sequence goes on along the minus strand of OU696593.1, from coordinate 4,922,176 downwards.
ATATTTTAGGTACGAGATTCCGCTAACACTTTGCAGAAATACTTGTCAATACTGCATGCAGTGTCAATAGTGCCTGCATGCAACAAAAACCAGCTAGCAAACGACTGCATATACGCAGACACAAGCGCGCTTGCAATACTATGCAACGTGTGTTCGCTCGATTCTGAATCGTGCTGAAAATCGCTGCAGGGTTATGAAGTTATCAAATGATGACGTAAAACACCGCTTCTAAGTGTGGAATGTGAAAGACGACCGCAGTGCGGATTGTCACCTGATCTGTCCTACCTGGTCTAATGGCTGGAGTCAGCTAGGTTTTCACGCCACACGGACAGATGAGCGTGTGTGTGTGTGGAAGTGTTGAGTCAACGACCGTCGACCAGAAAGGAATCTGGTCCGACCACATATCGGCTTGCACAAAAACCGCAGACCCACTACGCTACGCCACAACACGCACGCCTTGAATCACAACTCTAACTGGTGTCATTGTGATTCAGGTGACTGCACAAGCGCATTCGTCACATAGCTGAAGTGTTCACACTCAAGCCGTCAACATCAGGCGCCAGGAATGGATTGATGAGTGCTGACGTCACAAAGCTGTACTGACATAGAGCGAGAAGTCAACACAACAAAAGCCAGATTCGCCGCAGAACTTCACGACAGGGAAGAAATAGCAAAATAGCAATTTATACCGTCCAATAGTAGACAATGCTATGGTTTCGGTTAGATTTGAATAATTTGGTAAGTCTGAATAATTATGCTATATTATAGTAATTGGGTAGGGAAAGTTGATTTCTGATTCAGGGTTCAATTCAATTCTGAAACGGTGATTTTTGGCTAGTTTTGATGTCGTTTAATGGTCAAGGTGCATGGGAGTTGCATTCATGCAACATATAATTTTCGTACTCTTCCGATGCACTAATTGCAACTTGAGCGACCGCGTTCCTCATCGTGCATGCACTGCGCATTCTTATCGAGACGCACTCTCCTAACTCACTCCCCTGCTCACCGCACTCCGAGTAGAAAAGTGGTATGAAAACTTGCGATGATCATAGTTTTACATTAATTTGAGCGATTCAACAGCGAGTAATTAAACCCGCATGTGATATTGATATGCTGAGTACAGGATATTATTATTGTCAACTTCAATGACATTACGAGACACGACACGGCACTGGGAGCAAATACAGGTGATAAAGATGAGAAGAGCGAGCAAGAATTAGCGAGCGGAAAATTTCACAGCAGCGTATGGTTCGTTCCAACTCGTTTACGCCAACGAGCAAGCGTCGCTTTCACAAACTATTAAATCCACTCGATCAACCAACATCGCTCAATCAAAATAGACAAACATCTCATGAGTAATCTCGCGTCTAAGACTTCTTAGTGCAGCTCCAGTAGTGTTGGAAATATCTTTGTTGGGTTTCCGGTCTTAAACAGTGCGATAATAGCTGGTATTTGCTCACTTTTCAACTCTCTAATCTCAACCATTGTTATGCAAACAATCGCTAACAGCCAATGTCAATAGAACGTTACGACATCACAGATGGACAATTCTGAAAACTTTCAAAAACCGCCACCACAAATATATAACCAACTAACATCGCTCAACCCATATAAACAAGCAAACACGCACATAACAACGATCTGGAATAGTGTATTCTGAACTAAGCACACCCAATGGACAGCAAGACAGCGGCGTGGTGAGCATCTAAACATCTAATGCGCTAGACGTCTACCCCGCCTCATGTCTTTTCGGCAGATGCGGTGTGAGAGAGTGCGGACGAAAACAATATATGAACAGCATACGCGCCAAAACGCACGAGCGCAAAACTATGGACACCAACACGACGGCGTGTAGCACCGACCTCAATGCATTTGTACTCTGTTGTTTCAACCCTTTACACAGACAGACAAACAGATGTATGCCAACGACGATCAGACGAGAATAATGAAAGGGAAACGACAGCAAATGCACTGGCGACACACAGACACACACGGACGCGTATGTACAAACTAACAAGCACTGAAAAGCTTGTCTATATAGAAGCGACTACTATGCACGACAAAAGTACATGGCAATATTTACACAAATGAATATATATATATATATATATACATATACAATTATATGGTGCATATTCAAGCAAAAACACTTAATACTCAAAACAAACAACAACAATGTTAACAATGAGCACAAAAATAAAGAGACCCGTCGATGTAGTTGACAAACACACACACACACACACACACACACACACACACACACACACACACATGACAATACTTGAAAATAATGCTCTTGCATGGGTGCCTAACTCTTTGCAACCAGCACACACAATTTGCAACACACACGCACACACACAATCGATGATCCACTAGAAAACTAGACTGTGTACTGAGATGAGAGCATATACACGTTGGTTGCACCTGGCGTGACATCTCTCCCACACTCACTGTAACTCTCTCCTGTTCCTCTTTCTCTGTTCTGACAGAATACAGTACAGCCAAAATTTACGTCGAGGCACAAAGTTAGCAAAAAGCACGGCAAAATAGACTTCAGAAAATATACCGAGAGAAGAGAGAGCGACTTTGCGCCATCAAACACGCTCGCCATCATACATACATTGCTCGCCAGCGTGTATGTACATATACAGCTGTTACAAAACAAGCAAACAAGCGACTGAGGGCAACAAACACTTCCCCATCAAGACACGACACAACACAATGACCAATATACCAGAATGTACCGACTACAATCAACCAAGACACACACACACACACACACATGATGGAACGCGCCACGTTTAGCGACGCGCCAGAACCACATTGGCGGCATTTGTCTCTAGCGACTGATGCTGCCGTCTGCCGCGTTGCAATTGCAAGTGGCGCAACATCTGCTGCCGCTGCAACTGCAGCCGTCGCTTGTGGCGCACCAGCTGGTCGTGCTTGTTGCGCAGCTGCACGCAAAACTTGGCCGCCTCGCGCAACACAATCACCTTGGCGGCGCGCTCGTTGCCCACAGTGCTGGGCACCATACAGCGCAGCGTGTGCAACGAGTCGCGCAACAGATCGCGTCGCATACGCTCCATACTGTTGTGATTGTGTCGTCGCTCGGGTGGATGGTGATTGTGGTGGTAATGATGCCCGCCATGCATCATTGCCGCCGCCGAGGTGGAGGCGGTGAGGTGGTGGTGTGCAGCGAGCGTAGCAGAGGACGACTGCGTGGTCCCAGTACCAGTGCCAGTTCCACTCGGTGCGTTGAGCTCGAGTCGCTGCAGATGATGATGTGGCGTGTACATGGCCGCCGGCTCATCAAGCGCCATCAACCCCGATGATGATGAAGACGAGGACTGAGATGATAACGATGGTGGATGGTGTTGAGAGGACGACGAGAAACAGGAAGAGGAGGATAAGGAGGAGGAGGAAGAGGAGGATGGTAAAAGGCAGGACGATGAACACGCTCCTGAAACATCAGTAGAGGCGGAGACACCGTAGTAGCCGCCTGGAGTTGTAGCCTGTTGGTGGCGGTGACGTTGGCGTCTGTGGTGGCGTCGACACCAGCTGCCGCCGCTGCCCAGCGCGCCAGAGTCGTCCTCTGCAGCACAAGCGGACACATACGTACAGTAGGCGCCACAAGTTTGGACGCACGAGTGTTGGCATAATACATTTACAAACAAAATTGGTCATAAATTGGTGAGAAGACCTCGTTTTTCACATCACGGGCTAGCTACACACATTTTTGCATAGCTGACAACGAAGTTGTCAGGCGGACTTCTACCTGGATACTAGGAGAATGTCAGGTGAAATATAGTTTGAACATCAATGGAGTTCGGTTTGTGTTTTGTAAGTTCTTGTTTTTCTTGTGTCTTATCGTTCATCAGGATGGACAGCTTCTTTCACTGCCGCAGCCAGGCCGTCTGTCGCGGCTTCCCTATGTGTATGTGCGTGTGTATGTGTAAATAACGCACCATACGATAGACAGACAGACACATATATATAGACTGCGTCAGTGTCACTCATACAGACACAGACAGGTGTAGGAACATAAGGGACTGGTTGGTGTGCGCGCGCAAGTGTTAGAAAAGTCACCCCTCAATCCTGGTGCGCCGTAATAACCGTTGACACACGCGCGCGCGCTCACACATGTGCGAAATTAAACCACAACTGGAGCACGTAACAGCAGACAGACAGACACACACACACGCACACAGGCACACAATTGGCATACGTGTCAGGATGTGAGGGGTAATAAAGAGATACGAGCAGTGGAAGGGTGGAGGTGGGAGCTGGTGATAAGTTATCAGAGAAAGGGGTGCCACCACAGAACTGACAATTTCAAACACATGCACGCACGCATGTGTGTGGTGTGGTAATAACCACACATGTGCATGATAAGTAGCACTAATGGTTGAAAGGGAGAACATAATGACGATGAATGAATGAAGCGTGAAACAGTTGTCATGTTCGTATTAATAGACATATGTTGCTATTTATTGAGCAGTGTGGGCGGAGTGACATATTGTTATGTTATATATTTACTATTTCGCTTTCGAACTCTCTAGAATTCCCCACCTTTTCATCTCCCTTTCTCTACATCTTTTGGGCGCTTCCGGTACATGGGACCACCGCAGGGTGGTAATAGTGCTGGCACTCTTTCATGCTACTGAATTTGCCTGCAATTAATAATAATAATATTCATCATAGTGCGACGATGCACAGCGCTTATCAGCTCGCTACATCGCTTATCGTTCCTACAGGCGGATGCTCGCTGTGATCTGCAGGAATGCATATGCAACAATGAGTGATAGAAGCCAGCAAATGCTCGTTTGAAGGCTCATCTAGTCTGGAATCAGTGGTCCGTAGCCCGTGGGGAATGGAATGGTTGTCAAGTGGGGAATTAAAGGTCGAACAGGTAGAACAAACGAATGATTGAATTTCACAGTGCTGCTGTGGAAATTAACGAGTTAGCTCATCAAGAAGCGGAAAATCAGTAGAAAAGAGTGGTACAAAGAGATTATGTCAACTGAAGATAATAATTCAGCTGAAATACTGAAGCCCAGAGCTAAAGGATGGAGAACATGAAACACGGTCAAATCCATCGATATACAACAAAGTGGTTGAGCCAGTTGCTAGAGATGAGCTTGCGGATGTATCAACATACACACACACACACCAACAAACAAATCATCACTGAAGATTGCTGGTTGTTCGACTGTATGCGACTCACACACAAAACACAGTCACACACGACATTGATACCGGTTATTACACCAACAGAGGCACAGGCACACACACACACACACACACGCGAATGCACTCGATACTGGATGTGCGACACCAGATAACTGAGATTATCCAGACACACTGTTGACAACAATATCACCCATCCACTCACCCACACGTGCGAATAAGAGAAGCGAAAACGAGAGCGGAAAGAGAAGAGAGAGACACACACTGACGCGGCCTTGTAGCACTTCAAACAGCTCCAACTAACCCATGTAGCGAAACCATGGAAGTGTCACACACACACACACACACACATAGGGTTGTTCGATAGGTAGGGCAGTGTGCGTGTGTGCACCGCCACAAGATCCAGGATAAAGAGAGACACCGCTAAAGACGCTGCCGCTAAATCAGCAGGAAGGGTAGATAGGACAAAAGCGGTACAGCAAAAAGCACATTGACACACACACACACGCACCAGTGTCAGCGCCAGGATCTCCCCGAAGGGAGCTAATATCGAAAAATGAGAACACTTGTAAGCGTGCAAAAAATGAAGTATAAATGAAAAATTGCCTATTATACACTCGCAGAGAGAACATATGAATGTAACTACATATATCAAATGTAACTACTCGATAACTGTACAAACCCCGGACATTTTACATAAAGAATCAGGACAGTTTCCGGACAGCCCCCAAAACGAGCTAATAGAGTCCGGGAAAAAGAGGACGGCTGCATTACGAAACATGAGCAAATCCACTTCAAATGCTTATGGTCAGAATTATTGGGGGCTTGGTACATTTTTGGGTTTCAATCCCCCCTGGCGTCGCCACTGACACGCACTAACAAGAAAACCACTGGAATAGCTCCGTACATTAGTGACACAAGACTATACACAAGACAAGACAATACTCCGCCTCATTCCAAAGCATCATTGACTACGCAACGCCTGTAATATCGCCAAAACGCCCTGCTGACAATATTTGCATAATCTCAACATTATCGCCCCGGTTTCTGTTGTTACAATAATCCCAAGCTCACTCACACGTGAAATTTCGTGTGCATTCACGCATCGAAATACCACATCAGACAACACCAAGACCAATACTATTTTGCTGGGAATCAAGCAATATTCAAGGAGTAGCACCCATGCAAACACACACACGCTCACCCACGCTGACGGTATCACAGACAACTCCAGGACAGAGACACCGGGATAAGGGCAAACGGACGAACGTGTCCCATCCCTCTCCCTTTCTCTTTCTAGCTACGATAACGTGTGCGTGTGGCGAGCGAAAAGGGGACTAGGGCAGAGGGTGAGAGCAGGACAAGCGAGAGAACAAACATGACCATCCCATACAAACACACACAGAGACAGACAAACGGACACACGCAGACGGCAGCATAGAAGCACAGTGGTGGTGGGCTACTCAGCCAAAACAAGAGATCAGTGCACACTGCACCAATCTCGAATCTCGAAGCAGCATACAAATAAACACACATACGAGCACAGGATGAGACAATAGAATTCCATCGACGGCAGACAATCAAGATTTTCATTACAGGACCGCCACACACAAACAGTGGATTGCAGGTGCATTGCAACCAAACAGGACTGCAGAGCGTGGTTGCAAAATGCTATGCTCAAAACTAAACAAAGAGGTCCGTTCAAACGTAGACTGGGGAAGTCCAAGTGGGGTAGGGGCGGTGGGGTCGAAGAACGCACGTCATATACACACGTACATATTCATACGTTATTGCTTCACATCATATCACACTGCTGGAGTGTCAACATGCATCACAATGCATATGTACACAGCTTATACATATGCCTCACTAATACGCACGCCACTGCAATATACACACGATGCAAATCCTGATACGACTCGTAACCGGTTAGGCATGTGGACCACGCACTGACACACACACACACACACCGCCAACGTAAACAATCACACCTCACGCCTCTCTCTCTCACACACCCTCACACAAACGCCGCAGTCATCATGGCATGCCGGAACTTACAAGGTCACGCCGCCAATGCGTACAAGCGCACAAGGTGCACACACCGCAACGGAAGACACAAAATTGACACTACCAGACTTCTCAGTCTAGGGCTGTGAATCTGCTTCCTAAATGGTGCGAGGATTCCTGCAAGCCATTAAGGAAAATGTATAGTTATAATGCATATAATGTAATGATTATGTATAGTATATGATTTATATTTTTCCTGATCAAAAAATTGCTTCCAAATCCAGGAGTGTGCTGATGTGAATTGAAGGTGTATAGATGAGTGCCAGTTAGATTCCGGTAACAATCAACTAGTTCTGTCCACTCACACATCGGATTAGCTGAACGCTATGAGAAACCACAGAAAACGAGACATAGCACTTTTACTTTCGAACTGGAATAAGTTAAATGCCTTTGAAATTCAATGCTTGGGCAAGAATCTGGCAAGGACGTCGAAGTCAGTCAAGCGCCCAACCCCGCCCTATTATTCCCATCAACACACGCCGAGGATAATATGCACGTACCTGAGCTCGACTCAGACTGAGAAGGCGACGGCGTCAGCAAGTAGACTTGCTGCTGTTGCTGCTGGTAGCGCAGCGAGTTGCCGCCGCCCGACATGGCCGCCGCACGCTGCTGCTGCTGCCACAAACGTCGCTGATGCTGTTGATGCTGAAGATTGTGCTGCGACGCCGAGTAGCTGTGATCGCCACGATCAACGGTGCGACAGTAGCCGGCTGCCGTGGCCGTGAAAGCAGCACCGGTGGCCCCGGTAGCGGCACTTGACGTGACCGCCGGATTCGAGTGGGAAGATGCACCGAGCCGTTGCTGGTTGCGCTTCAATAGACTACGTCCGACGCCACCGCTGGCAGCAAATGAATGCGACGATAGTGACGCTCCCGTCGCGGCAGAAGACAAGCGAGATACAATCCGCACGCCACCCGTCGATGCCGACCGCACCACTGCCGTCGTGGACTTGCAGCTGCTGATATTGGTGTTGGTTGTGGCGCGTGACAGCGACGGCGAGCTGGACGGAGCCGGAGGAGGCGGCAGCTCGGCGGCCGGCATCATGGCCCGCAGCACCAGCAGCTGGTGATGTCGCAACGTAGCCTCCTCGTCGTCGTCATCATCGTGACGGCCACCGCAGTCGCCGCCGCCTCCGGCAGTGTGTTCATCGAAATCGACCACCGGAGACGCCGAGGCATCGACAGTCGGCAGTGAAGACACAACCACCGACGACGGAGACGAATGGTGCCGCTGGCAGGAAGATGTGTTGGCGGCAGCTGAGCAATTCGCTGCTGCTGAAACGTTTCTGTTGCACTGCAGGTAATGAGGACGATTGTGGCGCTCGCAGTCCGGCTCACTAAGCGGAGTATCGGGTCGAAACGACACGTCCTGCACCGCTCCACCGCCAACTGCCCCTCCTCCGCCTTTGCCACCACCACCGCCGCCACCATTGCAGCGATCGTCTGCGATGCAGCGCGACGTCGCCAAAACATCGGCGCCGCCACAACTGCTGGTCGTCGACAGACACCGCTCTCTGCGACGACGTTGGTGCTCGCTACTCGACGACAACATACAGTCTGTGAGCAGCACGTCGCGGTCGTACAGATCAACCACCGAACATCCGCCAGCCGCCTGCTCTCCGCACACACCCACAACCATATCGGCATCCACCAGTGAGCAAGATGAAGAGGTGATCGAAGATGATGATGAGGGTGAGCAGCAGGACAACGATATTTGGCCAGACTCGTTCAACTGACTATGACCATCATCACAACTGATCTGGCGGTGAGAGTCGACTACGCCACCTCGATGCTGGTCAAGATGATGGGCGATAAACAGCGGATCATGTATATCATCAACCGATACCGACATGGCCGAGGGAACCACACAAATCACGTTGCTCTTTTCATCGTCAATGCTGTCCTCATCGTTGCCGTCAACGTTCGGCGTCGGCAGCTGACTTTGCACATCGCTCCAGTCGAGCTGCGGTAACAGCGGAGGTGGCTTGACCGCATCGCCAGTCTCCTCCTCATGACGACCGTCCAACTGCACCGGAGCCGCCTCTGCGGCAGCCAGCAGCAACGCTGACGGCGACACGGCGCCGCCGGCACACGGCGATGCCAGCGACTGGCCGAGATCGAAACTGAGCTGCATGTGCTGCTGATCGGCGGCCAGCTGTCGTTGCAGATCGCTGACGTCCGTCGACGCAGCTCCACTGCCGCAGCCGCCACCGCCGGCCGCTTCCAGAAGCATCTCGTCGTGATGATCGAGCACGGCGTACATCTGCTGGTAGGCGGGCTCGAGCGACGCGGCCGACAGCGGCGACAACAGCTGGCTGCTTGGATAGTCGGCGAACGCGTCGGCCACGTAGCAGTCGCCGAAATCGTCCATGTACTCGTCCACTTGGTTGCCGTTCAACAAACTAGCGAAAGCGGTTGACGACGGGTTGATGGCTGCTGTCACCGAGGACGCTGCGCCGCCGCCGCCAGCCACAGTTGTCGTCGTTGTTGTAACCATGGCAACGGTCGCACCGTCGCATTCAGCCTTGATTGTCGGCACGCCCCGCTCCTTCTTGACGGCAACACGACGCGCACAGACGTCGTTGTTACTATTGCCGGCTGTCTGCACTGTTGAAGTGTCAGAGACGGCGGCGGCGGCTGCGAGCATTACCTGGCTCTTGCTGTCGACCAGCGTGGATGAGGCGGAATTAGCGCGACATACAGACTCTCCGCCTCCACTCACCAGTAAATCCTGCCACCGGCTGAGCGCCATGACGCACCGTTTAGCTGTTCAGCACTGCACAAATTTGCTCTGCTCTTATGCCGCACAGTTGCTTGTGTGTGCTGGCCACGCAGACACACACACACACACACACACAACCTGCAGACAAAGCTGTGCGCAATAGCGCGAGCACTTGTCTCAACGCCCCCCTAGAAACACACCCGTGTCACCGACGACGAACACCTGTTGGGCGCAGCATGCACACACACACACACACACAAGCACGAACACATGACATCAGTACACATGTGTACCGCACACACGCACGCACACCCAACAGCGCAATAAAACACCGTGTCAAAGACATCAATGAAAACGGGTATGATTATGCGTGTATATGTGTGTCTGTGTGTGTGTGTGTAAGCCAAAAAAAGTCCAGTGGTTTTCAACTTGATAAAATTGATGTCATTGTAATCATTGTCACATTTCTGGTGCTTGACTCAATGCAATGTTTAATGGGAACATACGCTGAAATGTGAGCAAGATTTCGTAACTAAGTCAGCCCTTGAAATTCGCCAAGGCAAGCATTTGATAGCCGAATGTGTTGACTTTTTTTAAATTGAATCATATTTATGAAATACATAACTCATGAAAATGGATATACATATGAAATACACACACCGATTTATGAAATATGAAATAATACGGATTTATAAAACACAAACTTATACCGATAAGTATTATATAGTATTATACAAAAATATTTTGGAAAAATTTGCACAGACAAGATAAACACACAAAAACACAAACTGATATGTCAAAATGTTTTACAAAAAAAGAAGCAAAAACAATATGATGTGTTTAGCAATAAAATCTCAACACTTTGAGCACATACATATAATATTTACACCTGTTTAGTCAGCCAGAGAGAGCTGCTAACATTTCCATACATTATCATCCAATCATCTGAACAATCCAGTCAATCAAATTTCAATCACAGCACACGCAGAACAGCTCCAGTTATATAGACACTATATTCAGTTGTTCTACAGACTATATTCAAACATCAGTAATTGATCATCATTCCATTCGAAAGCGAACACACCAATTCGTGCACACCGACCGCAAACAATTTGGTAGCTCATGAGCTGCATCATGAAACCGCACTCAATAGCGCCCAATTGCTCTGAAAAATGGGGACAGAAGCCTGATGTGTCAAAAATGAGAACAAATCTAGATAATATTCTAATAGTGTGTTCTCATGACAACAGAGAAAGCAATTCACCCCAAATATTTAATGCAAACGATTCATGCGAGTATGCACAGCTTCAAATTGCTAAATAACAATCTAACAATAAAACCAAATCTAACTAGCAATAATGAATCCGGATGAAATCATGACAGATCGATCGAAGTTACAGAGTTAAGTCAGCACTGAACCAACCCAACTTCAACCCAGCGTTTCTGTGATATACTGGAAATTCCGTTACAATACCTGTAAACACTTGTACGAATATATATATATTCGTACAAGTATCACGCTTGTACGACATCGAAACAAATCCAAAAATAACAAAAGCGGCCTGACGAACTGAGCATAGCAATATTTATTAAACAAACAAAATTTTCACTTTCGTTTTTCAACAACAAATCATCACTGATAGAATACATAAGTTACTAGTCCATCACACATCACCTCACCTCTCAAACAAGTGAACACATCACAAACACAAACACACATAAGCGCGCATCGAAAATAATTCTTATTCAATTCCTGACCTCAAATGCACAAGATTTGTTGCAATATAAATACAAAAACTTTCGCCATACAACTGGTTGATTAATTGAATCTACCAAATGACTGACTGTGTGTGTGTGTGTGCTCATATTTAATGGGATATTTCATACGAAAGGTAAATATTTTATACAAAAACTTGGACAAAAGCAAATATTCTATACTTAGCTAATACATTGAAAATGTAGTTTTATTTTAGTCAAGTTTGCTTACTGATAAAGTGTCAACAGGTGCGCGCTATCTGTGAATTGTGTCGTATTCCTTCGCTGCTATAATATATATTCCTTCGCTCCTCGTATTCCTTCCTTCTATAATACTCCTTTTTAATGACTTGCTACAATATGAACACCGTATTACATATTGTCCAATGCAGTGTGTTGATAAAGTACATGTGAGGGCAAACTAATTGACTAATACTTGGCAATTAATATGTGCATATATGTGCAACTTATTACCACCAATTTGACTGCAACAATCTGTGGCACGCAGTCTGTGGGAAATGCCACACTGGTGGGGAATTAAAGGTCGGACAGAACAGGACAAATGTTTTATCAGTACAAACTCGTTTATTTTCGCTTCTAGTAACTTTCTGATATTAAATTTGCTGGAACAAGTGAGTTTATTGATTTATTATCAGCGCTGTTGTGTGCAAAATGAAGCGATGTCTGATTGAGGAGTGGCCGATCAGAGAGAACAATTGCTTATGCACAACTGGTTTAGACCGGTAAATTAAATTCCCACTCACACAAACGAAGAAGTTTTGATACAGGAATTAGAAATCAGCGCAATAACAAGACAAAACAATCCAAAGCTTGCACACACACACAAATGGAGAGGCGGATACAGACAGACAGACAGTTTGTTTTCAAACAAGCCAGGACGCGTAAAACAGGTTCAACACAAACATACACCCACACACACACACACACACACACACAAATCGCCACTACACTCTACAGTATCGCCGTTCACTTTCACAGTTTGAATAAATTGCACAAACGCACAAACACACAATAAACGCACAAACACTTCATAAATCAGCTAAAACACAAGCATATCATAAAACAGCTATTAATTCATGTCTGTAGCACAATTATTTCATATTTCAAGTGAATTATAGTCCTAAATAAACACCTCTAATGTGGAATAGTTAACATAGTAAAAATTATTCAGAATAGTTTCTACTTTAATAATTGCAATCCAATCCTGAGTTGTTTACCTAGTAACAACCTTGACTAGAATTTAATAAATTAATTATTGGCCGTTGAATTTACCTCGTAATGCGATCCAAGCCGGCTGGCTGAATATTCAGCAAAACTCGCAAAAAAGCAAGCCTCTTCACACACACACACACGCACGCGCACACCAACAAGTGTACAAACACTCACTTGAACTCTTATCACCGCACACGAAACGCAGCGCAAACCAACACAACCACACCGCTCAAACACCACAAGCCGAATGACCAGACGTGAATTCCATGTCGACTTGCTGCCGGCAAACACACGCGCATACATACACGCACACATGCATACAAGTCCGCGCCAAACACACACAAACACACACACGTGCGCGCACTCACACTCACACACGACGTAGGTTGTAAATTTTTGGCGGCCCGCTAGAGGGCGCCACCAAACAAGCCCAGACGCCAAGGACAAACACTGACACACACATACACACACACACACACACAAACACAAACACTAGGACTCTCACACACACACACACACACATACACACACATCCATACATACATAGATTTCACGTTTCATGCACATGAAACCCACACACACACACACACACACACATACACATATTGCCTCGTATATTTGCATGGTCGTATATGCATGTGTGTGTATGTGTATGTGTGTGTGTATGTATGTATATGCATGTGTAGAACAGAAAAATTGAATTGAAACACTGGCCATCTTCTCTGTCCTCCACACACACACATGCACACACACACACACACACATACAGTAACAAGCAGCGTCTTTGTGACACCCGCAAGTCAATGCAGACAGTTTTATAGCGAGCACACACTCACACGTAAACACATACATACACGCAAACACGCAAACACACACACACTATGCATACACATACACACACACACACACACATACACACGCACACACAGAACACAGAGATGGTTCAATTAATTTCAGCGATAAATTACTATCACATGCAAGCACACACACAAAGATACATACACACACAAAGACGAGCATTCAAACCTACAAGCACAGACTTATACACATGAACACACACACACACACACTAACCAGCTTGTCGATACAGCCAAGCAGTTTCAATCAGAGAGCCCCACTAATCCCTCTGCCCCCCTTCTCCCCATTGTCGTTGTCCCCCCCACAGGCGAGGGCACTTCACAGGCCCTCTCCCCTCTGAAGCCCTCACAAGTCCACCCCCACCCCCCAACAAGTTCACTCTCACACACGCGCATACATACACGCATTTTAGCTGGCCAGAAACAAATAGCATGCACATGGACACACACACACATACACACACACATACACACACGATCACCACTTGTTGCCACGGGCAACCACACAGCACATACACACACACACACATGCACACATACACGCATACAACAACTTCCGACGACAATTCGGAGAGCTGCAGTACGCGTGTATGTCTGTCTGTCTGTCTGTCTGTCTGTCTGTCTGTGTGTGTGTTGCACGTGCAAACGACACTTGCTAAAAGCGGGGGAAGGAGGGGAGACGGGTTAGGGCCGGGGGCATGACGTGTGTTTCGGGGGAACGAGGGAGGGAGGGGTAATGAACTCACTAAACATTGAATGAACTTGTTGCTCTCACTGCGTGTATGTATGTGTGTGTGTGTGTGTTAGTGTGTGTGTGTGTGTGTGTTTGAGTGATTCATTGTTGAAGCGCTTGTGCAACGTGTCGTAATGGTGTGCGCATCTAATGAAAATGCAATGCAATATCCAAAGCAATGATAGTGGCTGATACTGCTGGTTTATTTATACGTAGGTGTTGAATGCAGCTAATTCAAGAGCCGGATTTGTTTTATGAGCTCAATTAATGCAAGGAACTAGTCCAATGCCACCTAGATACAAGGCCGTTTCACGATTTTGTGACGTCACAGCGTTCGGCCAACGTCGGTGCAGTGTGTATGTGTTGCGGTGCACTGTTAGTTGATATTATGCGTACGCCGGTGCATTATTTTCACAAATACTCCCAGTTTTAAATGAAACCTTGCATTTAGAAGCTGTATAATGCTTAACAATTCTTTTTACAACCTAATACAAACAAAATTTAGGAGGTTTACGATCATGTATTGTACCAAGCGTGCGAATTAACAACAAGAAAACGGTCAAATATAGAAGCCAATATGACATGTTTCATTAATTACTTGCCACAGTGAATTCAGACACGGGTACGCTATTTAATTCATCATTCACAACATGCTGCAGCCCTTCAACATGTCGACAAAAACGTGTTTACACACTTCACGAATACAACATTGCGAAATACAAAGCCAATAACTGAGCATAAATGCAAGCATTGACAAACAACAATAAATGTGATGGTTAATGATGATCAAATATCACATGAAACAGCGTTCCGAAACATGCGCTAATTATCCGCTCATAGATATTGTAAGTGTGTTTGTAAGTGTTGATTTGTCAATTGTAAGTGTCGCTAAGTGGGGAACGAATGTCGGATAGAAGGACAAATGCGTGTTTTTATCAATCCGAAATCTTTCATTTTCGCTTATATCGACTTCCTGACATTAAATTTGTTCGAACCACTGGATTCATAAGATTTCTCAGCGGTGCCAAGAAATCAATGAATTGATATGAATCAATATGGTTCAATACCCGCGACTTACTTGACTGTTCAAATAATCATCACCAATCCTATCATAATTTGCCAGTTTGTCTTCCAGATCCACGAATATTGCAATCGCTTGAATTTACTGTAATTTAGATACGGATTACTAGGAAATAGCCAATGATAAATATGTTATTTTATTATTATTTGAGTTATTTTATTCACTTTGTTACTTCTAATATTATTATAGCTATTGCTAATTTATAGCGGTATCCAGATATTTAATCCCATACCTCCCACCTTTTTCCCATTCCACCAAGGGGTATGGATTCTCCCGGCTAATAACCACTGGACTAAACAATCACAACGCAATACCAGCTTTTTCAAACAATGGGAGTAAGAATCGTAAGATGTAATAGATAATGTCATTATTAAGATATAAAATGCAGCGCATAAAATGATCAAATATTTCAAAAAGATTGAAAAATATCTTAACTAATTCAACAAAATCAGGTTCAACGGAAGAAATAAATGAGTGAGCATTTATTGACTTACCTTTCACTCCGAAAGGTGAAATTCTCCGGAATACACCAATCTAATAATACTTGAAGTAAACTTGCGGGAAACACTACAACACTGCTTAAAGTATGATAGAAGCAACAGCGAATGCAAACGCTCAATGCCACTACAATTGTGAACGCAATACTAACATAAACACGTCGAACCAACTACACTGCACTGAAAATATAATGCGCACAACGCCACAAATAATTATCACAGCGAACACACGTAAAATCGCAAAACGCGCAACGCCACAAATACACACAACACCACAAACACGCGCTGACAACGAACTGACAACGCTACACTGACAACGAACTGATCACGTGATCAGCGATGCAGCGTCAGCGTTTCAATGGTTTGTAGCTGAGTCATTAGCATCGGTTTATAGATGAGTCATAGCAAGATGTGATACCCAGGTAGCGTTAGGACGGACGAGCTGACGTAACACCCCCCATGGGGAGGGGATGGAAGGGCCTTGTATCTAGGTGGCGTTGACTAGTCCCAGCAGTTGAGGGTATTAATCGCCGCGCTAATTAGTCATTGCATTTGCATATATCAGGGATGAGCAATCTTCTCACAGACAAAGCAGGCTTATATGAAACTTTTGAAAATTGGTAGCGTGCCGGAGAATAAACCAAAATTACTATTTTGTATAATACATTAATTGCGCGAATAAATTGTTCAAGAATTACATTGAGCACGGAACTGAAAACAAAAATTTGGAATGTCTGAACGATGAATGAGCGATACATCATGTATGCTTGCTGCAAGAGATTGTGTGTCTTTCAACACGACTGTAACAGGGAATTAGCAAGTTCATATGTCGATATAGCTGAAAATATGAACCTCTTATAATAGTGCATGATTCCAGTCACCTAATCGGAGAATATCATTATTTTCAACTATTAAAACAGCAAATATGAGATCATATATTGAAAAACAAACTATTGCTAACCTAATAACTTTTTTAATCATTGTCGTGTACAAGTTTTGTCATGTTATTTTAGGAAGCCTATGAAAGAGTGGCATTTAGTCACAAAGGTAGCTAAATTATCTTATGACATCCCTAGTTGTGGCATTTAGCACATCAACTGCGCCGATAAATCCAATAAATTCAGTTGTACCAGCAAATGAAACAAGGCGTGTAGATTTGTGTCGGCGTTCGGGAGCAGTTATAACAGCCACCATGCTTCAGTGTTCTAAGTCAATTACAACACACAACACCTCAATGAAAAGTATATTGCATATAATTGCACACACATACACGCACACACACACACACACTTGTCTTGTCACACTTGTATTGCTACCATACCGATTTTTATGACAATAAACCCATTGAACTGAACTCAGCAAAATTATCGGGGGGTATAATTGCATATTCATACCCCACAGTCAATTGACGGGGGTATAATACACCATACCCCCAGCATCTACTCCCATGAAATGAAATATCACTAGAAACGAATATAAACGACTTTGGATTGATAAAAAACAAACACACACACACATTGATGTCCTGTTCTGTCCGACCTTAAATTTCCCACTTGGCCACCCCTCCATTTCCCACCAGTGGGGAAATTTCCCACACGTTACAAGCTTATTACACAGAAATGACTTGTTTATTATATAGGAAACTTATTATACAAGAATAACTTCTTATATACTATAGACATGTCTTAGCCCAGTGCTTCTCAAACTATCTGATGTGGCGGACCGGCAGGGTTTTTTGTCAATGTGTCAGGGACCGGCAAGTGAAGCAATATTCAGTAAATAGTAATAGTAATATTCATATATTATTAATAATAGTAGAATAATAGTAATATTCATATATACAGGAGAAAAACCGAGTCAGATATTCCGGCAGTCTCCCGAGGCATGGAGTTTGACTACTGTTTCTTTCTTTTCTGGAAAATCTCCACGTACCGGTAGACGATGGCTCGCGTACCGTCACCGGTACGCGTACCACACTTTGAGTAGCACTGCCTTACCCGACCGTTATTTCAAGACAAACAAACTTTCAATTAGTCCACCAACTACAATAATAATGCTAAGAATTAACCAAAAGAACACCTCTTCGATGAACCATGCAAAAACACTGAATCCACACAAATGGACACGCACTGACACACACACTGACACACACTGACACACACACACACACACACGCACTGACACACACAGAAAACTTGAACTTGACAAGTAAGCTTGACTTTAAGCTGTATCAGTGCGTGTTTGTTTGCGTGCTAGTGTATGTGTGCTAGTGTGTGTGTATGTGTGTGTGTATGTGTTTATGTGTGTGTGTGTGTGTGTGTGTGTGTGTGCTTGTGTGTGTGTGTATGGTTCACTGAGACACCAGTGGTAGTTCACACATGACTTCACCTGTGTTTCTTGGTCACGTGTCAGTGTGTCAACTGTCAGTGTGTGTATGTATGTATGTTTGTGTATGTTTGTGTGTGTGTGTGTGTGCGTGTGTGCTTTTGAGTCTGCGTGCGACATTAGCGTTGTGACGATAATGGCTTATGAAGTGAGTATGCATGTGTGTGTGTGTGTATGCGTGTGTGTGTGTGTATGCGTGTGTGTGTGTGTGTGTGTGCGTCTCATAGATAGTCAACGAGAGAAGGCTGAGTGAAGAGTTAATGTGAGCGTGTGTGTGTGTGTGTGTGTGTGTGTGTGTGTGTGTGTGTATATGCGTGTGTATGTCTGTGTATATGTATGTGTGAGTGTGTGTATGTGTGTGTGTATATGTATATGTGTGTGTATATGTATGTGTGTGTATGTGTGTGTGTGTGTGTGTGCTGGGCCGCGTGTATGTGATCATGTCTGTCTGTTCGTTTGTGTGTCTGTCTGCATGTCTGTTCGCAAGACAACGTTGACAAACACACTCACTCTCGCGTATATAAATACACTCACACTCACACACACACAAACACACACACACACACACACAGACAGCCAAACACCTCCACTAAACCAGCGTCCAGAAACGCCAAAATAGACGCCAGTCGCTCGATCAGACTCACCCTCTCACTGTATGTCTGTCTGCCTGCCTGCCTGTTTGTATGTATGTACGTATATGTGTGTGTGTGTGTGTGTGTGCTTCAGGCCATGTTGATGTGTGTAGAATTGGTGTATTTACACCTCATCACTCGGACTTAGGGCACATGTGCGTGTGCGTGTGCGTGTGTGTGTGTGTGTGCGTGTGTGTGTTTGTACGTGTGTGTATATACATTTGTGTGTTTGTTATGAGTGCGCCTGCATGTGTGTACATGTATGTACATGTATATACACACGCGCGTGTGAGCCAATGTGTATGTGTGTGTGTGTGTGTAAGTCAGTTGTTTCCAAACCCTGGGTCTCGACCTTAAGTTTATAAGCCAGCTAAGGGTTCGTTGAAAATAATCATTTTGTCACTGAAATATATTATATTTAAATACTGTAGTAATTAATAGGCATGATATCTCCAGATTCTAAGCAGACCATAATTGAATGAAATTATCATTGAAAATCATATCATTACATATAAAGACATCATTACATAAGGGAATTTATGGTGTATGCTATATGAACATTTATAATAATAAATGTTCGCTTATTCGAAAATTGTCATGTTTTGTGATAATACTACTGAGATTGACCGTGTGCATATGGTATTGGTGTGTGTGTCTGTGTGCCGATATTGTATGCGAACATACACGTGTGCAACAAGCGTTTGCAAGGCGCAGTGACGTGTGCAAATGCACAGTGGCGGACATAGTGCATAGCAAAACGAAGCGTTTAATCAAGCACATCTTGTCGTATATGTCGTGCTCCAGAAGCGTTCTATGAATGTGTATCTGTAGCTTGCCAACACAGCTCTTGTACTTCACATTAATTGTTCCTAGTAGTGTTTGTTTTACACATTCACTCTAAACACCGTGTCATTCAGTTGAGCGATTGCTGGAAGCGATTTCCCTTTGAGAGCAGCTCTTCTGCGAACTGGTTTGCAACAACGGTGCGACACACACACACACACACACACACACACACACACACACACACACACACACACACACACACACACACACATACAAACACAATCGCTTCCATGTCTCCGGAAGCTGGCTCTGGAAATAGAAGCAAGGACAGTTGCCGCTTACATTCAGCCGCATTATTATCTTGTTTATGTGTGTGCGTGCGTGTGCCTGTTTGTGTCTGTGTATTTCTCTCTCTCTCTCTCTCTGTATATATGTGTGTGTGTGTGTGTGTGTGTGTGTGTGTGTGTGTGTGTGTGTGTGTGCAAGTGTGTATGTGTGTATGTGTTTGTATAACTGTGCTTGTGTATATGCGTGTGTGTAGAGATGCGACCTAAAAAAACGATGTTTTTCCTAGAAAAAACATTTGTTGTCAAAAAATCTCGACGAAGAAACGCGTTTTTTTTGAAGAGTCATGCAAATAATTCAAATGATGGAAATGAGATATTTTGGATGTTAAATTATTTCTTTTTATCATCATATAAGTTATTCATGCTATTAGTGGCCCAATAAAATTGAATTATCATTAACTATGCACAATCAAATTGTCATGTGTCTGAAAGTCCTAATATCATTGTTTTACGGTACTCTGCAGCACTTCTATGTACAGTACAGCTTTGCATTCAATTATTGAGTTAATCATTGGGTAAGAAAGCATTGTTTTAAAACCGCTTTTTCCTGTTAAAAACCTGAAACTATTAAAAAACAACAACAGGTGGCATAATTTTTCAGATTTTTACACATTGCCATTTTCTTCCCACAAATGAACTACGTTGAATAAAATAACTTTTCGTAATATGATGCTTAAAATTCCATTTTAGGCATAATTTCATTCAACAGATCAATTATTTGCAAATATAAAAGTACAAACACTGCAAATATTTACACAAATACTAGAAATGTACACACAAACTTATTGTCCCTAATGAGACTATGAATAAAAGCGGGTCACATTATTCAGAGTGGCAATCCTGACCACAAATACGGGCATTTTTTCAGTGTAGGAAAATAACGAGTGCGAAAATATATTTAATGTACAAAAAGGGTATATAAACACAGATAAACAGATTATAGAAGCCATCATCCATAAAACCATTCCTAAAAAAACAGGTTATTAACAAAAACCAATTAATTTAGTTCAACTTACCTTGATCTGCTGAACATTATTTCAAAATGTCTACATCTACGAAAACCGTCTTTCAGAAAATCGATTTTGAAAAAAACCATGGTACAAAAAACAATTTAAATCAAACAGTTTAAACGAGTGGCTTATACCAGCTACTTGATATACAAAACGTATTTGAACGTACATCAATCAAATCTATCTTCCATAGATACTGTTTTAAAAAGCACTGTTTCATTAAAAAAGTGTTAGTTCAAAAAAACGTTTATCAAAAAACACTTGGCCAACCAATTAACTTGTCTTGTTCTGCTGACAACATTTTCTGGATCTGTACATTAAGAAAACAAATTTTAAACGAATTTTAAACGAATTTTAAAAACATCATGGCTTCTTTTAATGAAAAATTATTTGTTTTGTTCTGCTCACAAATTATTTCAAATATCCACATCATTTAATATCATCTTTAAAAAAACATGGGTTTTTCAATGAAAAAACCTAAGCCACCGGGCCCGTATGCACTTTCAAACAGTCTCCTGTGTTATTTATTGATGCATACTTTTATTTTCTACACTATTATTAAATTATCCTTGAAATAAGACACGTAAATATATACAAATGATCTTTTTATATACTCATTTCGATGTACTAAAATCCAACCTCCGATGGCAATTGGAGCTAATCCAAAAAAATATAAAAACAAAAAAACTCAGAAGAACATATATTTTTTTGCAAAAAAACGCATACATTTTTTTTGCATCTCTACGTGTGTGTAATGTGTCTATGTGTGTCCATTTGAATGTATCGATGTATGCGTCCATTATCAAGCGCGTATGATTGTGTGTGTGTGCATGTGAATAGAGCAAGTCAGTGTGTATGTGTTTATGTGTGTGTGTGTGTGTGTTTATGTGTGTGTGTATGTGTTTATGTGTGTGTGTGTGTGTGTGTGTGTGTGTGCTTATGCGTGTGCGTGTATGTGCGTGTGTGTGCGTGTGTGTGCGTGTATGTGTGTGTGTGTGTGTTTATGCGTGTGCGTGTATGTGCGTGTGTGTGCGTGTATGTGCGTGTGTGTGCGTGTATGTGCGTGTGTGTGTGTATATGCAAGCTATACTTGCGATTTTTGTTTAAATTTGTGAGAGCGTAAATTGAACAAAGATGATGCTATCACAGTGGTGTGGTCACGTGCGATAATCTTACCAAGTCTGGTTAACTGCTACCATAACGGAATTAGTGAAATTGTTGAAAGGTTGACGGTTGAATGCCTCAAGTGACAGCTGCTACACGGGAAGAAGCCGAAGCTTATGAACACACAGGTATGCTCCGTGCAGCTCGCTGTCACCGCAGAACCGACCATCTCCACGCTATGGCGCCACAAGGACGGAAGACGTATTAGATTGCCACCTCTCTAGAATGCATGACACAACACATGACTGATATCTGGTACCATCATATACTGCTGGGTGGACAGGGACTGCTGGATTATAGAATTCGTTCAAAGAAATTCTGCTCCGCCGGGTTTGGAACCACGGACCTCCCGCTTGTGAGGCGGGTGTGCTACCACTACACCACGGAGTTCAACACCCCGATATCATATATACGAACCAACGATATCCAAGATGTTGAACTATTGACCTGCATTGCAAATTGGGCTTGTTTCGGCGCTTGGCTTGTGGTAGGCTTTGATAGCCGCTTAAGGCCATGTGCGGTTGAGATCAGTGGCGGTGTCAGGATTTCTCCAATGGGGCTGAGGAAGGGGTAGTACGGAAAACATGCGGGGCTTGGCCAAATAGGGAGAACTACATTCGAAATATTCATAGTGAGGATTTGGGGTATTCAGAGTGCTTTTGGGGGAGGGGGGACTTCAGCCCCTCCAAATCCCTCTTGACACCGCCACTGGTTAAGGTTGGTTTTCGTCTTTATATGTCTTTATATATGTCTTTATGTAAGTTTATGCAATATCTGTGCAATAGCTGTGTAATATCTATGCAATATATCTATGCAATATATATCTATGCAATATATATATATGCAATATATATATATGCAATATATATATATATATGCAATATATATATATATATATATGCAATATATATATATATATATATGCAATATATATATATATGCAATATATATATATATATGCAATATATATATATATGCAATATATATATATGAAATATAGGTGCTTACGTATTATCGGGAGGACCGGTTAGGTTACCATTATTTTGGAATGTGTTTATTACTAATCAGAATTTTACCTAACCCAACCTAACCTAACCTAACCTAACCTAACCGGTCCTCCCGATAATACGTAAGGACCTGAAATATATATGCAATATATATATATATATATATATATATATATATATATATATATATATATATATATATATATATATGCAATATCTATGCAATATCTATGCAATATCTATGCAATATCTATGCAATATCTATGCAATAGATGAGTGGTTCTCAACCTTTCCATGAGCCATCTCTTCATTTTTCACACAACAGCGCTGATAAATTCAATACATTCAGTTGTTACATCAACGTAAATGTCGAGAGGTCATTAGGAACAAATATAAACGAATTTAAAAGTGAATAAAACACACATAGTTGTCCTGTTCTGTCCGACCTTTAGCTTCCCACTTGGCAACACTTCCATTCCCTACCAGTTGGGAAATTTCCCACAGGTTAAGAACCACTGCAATAGATAAATCACGTGAATAAACCAGAGCGTCATGTCTGTCTGTCTGTGTTCTAGCATGTGTATGCGTGTATGTGTGTGCATGTGTGTGTGTGTGTGAGAGAGGGAGAGAGGAATAGAGATTCAGTGCGTGAACAATTCTCGGAACATTGGTTGTCAGCAGTATGAGACATTGGATACGGCGACTTTCTTGTGTGTCTGTCTGTTTGTCTGTCTGTCTGCCTGTCTGATTTTCTGTCGATCTGTCTGTCTGTCTGTGTGTGTGCCCACCTGCTTGAAATCGGTATGCGTGTATGTGTGTAAGTGTGTGTGTGTGTGTATGCTAGGCGGTCACTTTGAGGTGATGCCGACAAAAATTCATCCGATCAAACATACACATACTTACACACACCCACACACACACACAAACACACACACACACACACACACACACATACACACACAAGCACAACCATGCACATGTTCATTCTGATGTTACCGATGACCATATTGAATAGCTGGAGTCAATTACGAAACTTGGAGAGTGTGTATACATTTGTGCATGAACATGTATGTGTGTGTGTTCATGGGCGTGTGTGTGGGTGTGTGTGTTTGTGTGTGTGTGTGTGTGCTCACCCAAAACACCCATATCATTTAAACGCACTCGAAATCGGTGCGTGGTGAGCCGCTTAAACACCAATCATCAATGAATCAAATGGCTCAAAGATTAAAGGCCAGTGAAAAAGCATGAAACACGCAGTTGTAAGAGTACAGCTGTACTCTTAGTTGTTGTACATTACAGCGGAATAATAAAATTGCGATAAGCGAAGGCGAAATATAATAAATAACAAAGCGAATATAGTAAGCGAAATGTATTTGTGTGTGCGATTGTCGTGTGTATGTCTTGTGTATGAGTATGGCTGAGTCCGTGTGTGCTTTGTCTTGAGCTTGATGACCCTGGCTATTGTGTGTATCATGTTGGAGACCACTGGCTAGTTCGAGTGGCCAGCTCGATTCGTGTGTGAGCGTATGTCTGTGTGAGCATATGTCTGTGTGAGCGTGTGCGTGTGCGTGTGCGTGTGCGTGTTTGCGTGTGCGAGTGCGTGTGCGTGTGCGTGTGCGAGTGCGTGTGCGTGTGCGCATGTGTGTGTGAATTGTGTTGTGGTTGAATTTTTCTTATTTTATTACACGAAATAATAATAGAGTATATTGTAGTACAATACAGCGACATACGAGTATCGTAGTTGTTGTAGCTCGTAGCTTGTATAGCTCGTAGTTGTTCAGTAGCGCGCCAGGATTTTTTCCGGTCAGGTTGGCTGAGGAAAAAAAGGATATTCAAGGTCAGGATTTAGGGGAGCGTTGGCTTAAGTAATTTTGACATATTTTTGGGCGCCTTCAGTCGCTCCAAGCCGCCCCAAGCCACCGCCACTCACAAAAACAATACAGCGATACCTCGAGATGTTCGTCAGCGAATAAATCTGAGTCAACAAAAACTAACAAGATCAAGAGGAATAGGAAAATGTCTCCATAGATACATATCAGTGGTCCGTAACATGTGGGTAATTCCCCACCAATGGGAATTGGAGGCGTTGCCAAGTGGGCAATTAAAGGTCGGACAGAAGGACAACTGTTTTTTTATTATTTCGGGTAGAGGGATAGGAAAGAAGACAGCTGCATTTTCCAAGGGGCTGCCAACCCTGTTGGATTATCGCTCCCCCTTGGTGTGACAGTACAGTAAGGGAAGAAGCAGAGGGTCCGCTTTTAGTCGCCTCTTTCACGACACACAACAGGTACGGCGGCAGTACTCTTATCCCCTGACCGCAGGGTCTAAACTGTGTGTTTATCAATCCCAGTTCGTCTATTTTGGGTTCTAGTTACTTGCTGACATTTGATTTAATGTAATATGTTCGTTTGTTGATTTTTCACAGTTATTGTGGGACATAAAGAGTTGGCCCAACTAGAAGTAGGTAATCATATAAAATCATATAATAATATAAAGTAGTTACCGAATATCACTTGATGATCACATGTAGAGATCGTAATCTCTCAGTTAGTCATAGCCCGTGAGAGCCCACGTGTAATTTCAACCAGTCTATAATTGGATCTTCCCTCATGGTGCATATACACACACACACACACACACATACACACATACACACACACACATACACACATACACACACACACATTGAAGGAACCCTGAGATGTCCACAAATGATGGAATCCTTTCGAAAATAAACCACATTGGTTTTTATAGCACTTGATTCCCTTAGGGCTCTATAGTGTTCCAGTGTGTGTGTATGTGTGTGTGTGTAGTGAGCATTAGTAGAACCTTGCCTCCCTCTGATAAGACAACGAAACAACGTGCACTTCAATAACGCTGCAAATCAGTGGCGGCGCCAGTATTTTTCCGGTGGGGGAGGCGGCTGAGCTGGGCTAACGCAGATACGGGGGTTTAGCCGAACATGAGAAATTACACTCCAAATGTTCATGGTCTTGATTTTCGGGGGCTCAGGGAGAACTTGGCATATTTTTGGGGGAAAGATCTTGGGCGGCTGAAGTCCACCCCCCCCCCCCCCCTCCCTTGGCGCCACTGCCGCAAATATTCACAGGGAAAAAAGCGAATAGCAACGAAATGGCCAAGAAAAATGGCACACGGCATGCAGAGAGATGAAGTGATTGGATGATAAAACAGCGCTAACTTCAAAGTAGAATTGGACAACAATTAAATTACACACACACACACATAGAGACACACATGCAGACACAGACGCACACACACATACACTCATACAGACAGAGGGAGACATACATACATACTGGTTGCTGAATTTTGTTGAGACTGACATGGTCTGATAGAACGTGCTGACTCAAATCTGCAGAGGTCAAATATCAAAACCAGTCCAGCGCTATGATCTTTAACAGGGCTCCTAAACTTTGTCACCCCGCGACCCCCAGGACAGATCCGGAGAGCTCCATGACCCCCAGTAAAAATAAGAGAAATTCGATAAACACCTTTATACATCATATACGTTTATACATGATGTACTACATCATAATCACATTAATTTCATTAATGCCATAGCTATTGAATTTATTCGAAAATATAAAAAAACATCAGGTGTTCATAGCATGAAATTTTGTGCAAATTTTTACGGAAGCAAATTTTATTCAGGCGGCTCTCAAGCCCCCTTAGGGGTCGCGACCCACCGGCTTGGAACCTCTGTTCTATAAGAATAATTTGTAACTGTGGAAAACAGCATGGATCAGGTCTATTTTCACTCTTATCAAATCAAATTGCAAATGGTATAGACTGCAATATTAGCTACATTTACATCGCAAGCACTAAAGTTCTATTCGACTATCAGTTATATGTACCATCACATTGTATACCAAAAACCCTTAAATAAAAAGGAGTGATTAGTTGTTACTAAATATTTATTAATATTATTAATGTGCACCATATTTGATTATTATAAATATGTATTGCCTATTTCTTGGAGTGCATGCTTCTCTATACATTGAAGAATAATTGATTATGTGTCGCTAGCCAATTTATTCGTGTTCGTACAAGTTAGCTAAGCAATACTGCAGTGGCGTAGCGAGGGGTGTGCTGGAGGGAGGGAGGGGGGATGCGGTCTGCCCCGGGCGGTACATTTAGGGGGGTCGGAACAAGAGCTGCTGAAACGCTCAATTATCAGTTATATCTCAGTCGCATTTTTCTGAATATACCATTTGCTGTTTTAATATCAAATAACTAACAGCTGAATGAAGGCAAGATCGATTGAAAATAATGATATTCTCCGATTAGATGACTGGAATCATGCACTATTATAAGAGGTTCATATTTTCAGCTATATCGACATATGAACTTGCTAATTCCTTGTTACAGTCGTGTTGAAACGCTCAGTCTCTTGCAGCTAAGTGACCCGCAAGCATACATGATGGAGGCGGCGAATAATTTACCGCCCCGGGCGTTAGATGGCCTGGCTACGCCACTGACACTAACTGTGAAACAATTCGAAAGATTAGATTAGATTAGATTAGATTGGTGGTTCTCACCTGATGTGAGGTAGGCTTGACACGATGCTGAAAAGGTTTTCTGTTGTGGAGAACGAAAAACTCGGGTCGAATCTGAGTTGAACGGTGATGCAAAATGTTGCAGCCAACAAGCAAATATGGTGATGCGAAATGTTGAACATTTTTCAATGGCGGATTTATGCGCGTTGCAAATCGGGCAATTCAATACCTACGCATTTTCGTAACTGACCTATCACATGGCAAATGCCACGTCACACACACACACACACACACACAAACACACATACACACACACACACACACACATACATACACACACACATGCACCTGCACTCAATTACGCATACCAACACGTGAGTATAGACGCGCACACTTTCTAGTTTTAGCGGTGAAATTTGGCTCCTAGTGTATGTGTTGGTTGGTTACAAGCGTGCGCGTGCTCGAAGCAGTCACGTGACCGCGTGCGACCAATAACAGCTCGCGTTATTGGCACGTGCCGGTTTGATGTGCTTGTTCAAGCGCCAATCACAGAGCGAGACACAACCAGGGTCGAAGTGTGAAGCCTCGTCCGAGGTGCCGACAAATGCATCGTTTTGTGAGGCTAAAGAAATAAAATGTAAAAATTTATATTTATTAGTAAATCACTTTGAATTGGAATAATATGTCAAAATAAAGAATTTTTGTATCAAATATATTATGTAATATCCTCTAACTGATGTGTATACAACTACAAATAAAGATATTTTAAATAAAAAGTACTGTAATTAAAATTAATTATTGTAGATAATTTAGCACAGAGTAAGGTATTCTTTGGTATCA
Organism: Sacculina carcini; assembly: GCA_916048095.2. Taxonomy (NCBI): domain Eukaryota; kingdom Metazoa; phylum Arthropoda; class Thecostraca; family Sacculinidae; genus Sacculina; species Sacculina carcini. The sequence continues at coordinate 4,893,357 of OU696593.1, read as the reverse complement.
TTTATGATGGAAAAAACTTAGAATTACAAAACAATATTGATTTATATATCGAATGGTGGATTCAGTGGTTCTCAAATATATTTGTCGCTTTCTCATAATTCATCTACAGTCTCCATCTACGGTGGATTTTAACTTTTGGCAATCTCGAATGTTCGCTAAATGTTTGTGAAAATTTGTGAATTTCAGCAAACATTTAAGTGACATATATTTTCAGGATAATTTATGACCGATACTTTTTTGATATGCTACTACGACATAGCATGAGTAATCAATTGAACAGGCGTGTTCGAATCTTAATTATAGGTGATTAAATTCCAGGTGAATGTGTAAATAAAAGCTTATGTACGTGAAGCAATGTGAGCTCTGTGTGTGTGTGTGTGTGTATGTGAGTGTGTGTATGTGTGTGTGTGTATGTGAGTGTGTGTGTGTGTATGTGAGTGTGTCTCTCTCTCTCTCTGACTGTTGATGATCAAGATGCATGAATATTGCAGCAATGCAGTTTATAATGTTCACGTTGTTCCCATGTTCATCTTGTGCACTGCTAATCATATTTATAACGATAATAATAATGTGTAATGTAAAATGTAATGCTTGTCTACACTTGGAGCAGTTACGTTTCAGGTATAATGCCGGTGCAGTTATACACCTATATCGATTCATTATACATGTACAAATGGCATTGGTTTCACGGTGAACATTTTTCTCCGACTTTGCTGAAAAATAACTTTCGATCAAGGAGTGGCTGATTGAGCGAAACACGAAAGCTATTCACGTCTGCATGAAAAACCACCAAAAAGTGTGTTCAATGCCACAACACTTGACGTACGCCGATACCTACTTTATATTCAATTCACAAATGCACACCTATATAGGCGTTAGCTTGCTGGAACACCAGAATATGATCGCAGACAACACAGCAACATCAGCGGCGCCAGGAAGGGGGTATGAAAAATCTGAAATTTACCCCCTCTAGAAATGTGTTAAACTCCCTCTGAGACCCGCCAAAAATCCTGATGATGAATATTTCGAGTGTAGTTAATCATGTTTCGCCATGCCCTCGAATCTTTTTCCTTAGCCCCCCCATCGGAAACCCCCTGGCGCCGCCGCTGCACCCCAGGTGTGTCGTGTGGTTGCAAACGTAAAAGACAATATCTCAAGTAAAATTTCCTCTTTTATCCAACTGAATTGATGACGTTTTAGCACGTCAAAATACTTGTAAATTGAATTCAATCAAAGCCTGTTTAATAATTTTTATTTGTTATTAAAATCATTGAGAAGCCTGGGTTGAGTGCCAACGCTCCATTCATCTTGATCATCATGAGACAGAGAGAAAGAGAGAAAGAGAGAGAAAATATATTATATAATAAAAACTCATTTAGAAATGAAATGAAATAAGGATGCAGCGGAATTGGATATGAAGAATTTCTCAACATATATTTATATTAATATCTAGGCACGGCTCAAAATACATTAACACACTAGAGCATTCATTGTTCAAGTGAGCTGCAGTTTGACCGGACTTCGTGGTGTAGTGGTAGCACACCCGCCTCACAAGCGGGAGGTCCGTGGTTCGAAAGACGGCAAAGGGGAATTTCTTTGGGCGAATTCTTTAATCCAACAGCCCCTGTCCACCCAGCAGTAAATGATGGTACCAGATATCAGTCATGTGTTGTGCCATGCATTCTGGGAGGTGGCCCTCTCTAATACGTCATCCGTCCTTGTGGCGTCATAGCGTGGAGAGGGTCGGTTCTGCGGTGGCAGCGAGCTGCACGGGACACACCTGTGTGTGTTCATAAGCTTCGGCTTCTTCCCGTGTAGCAGCTGTCACTTGAGGCATTCAACCTTTTAGACGCAGTCTTGACCGTGAAAAACAATTGATTTGTTGCATAGATATTTTGTTTTTGACAAAAGCGACTGCACTGTGCATTTTTCAATCTTGCTTTCAATGGACACGTCGCGTTTGTGTTCTGGAATTTCAACGCTCTAGAATTGAATGTATCCTGGAATGTTTCAAGGGCGTAGATTTGTGACGAGGCTCGGGGGGATGACAGCCATTATGCATTAGTGTTAAAAGTTGACTCAATTGGCCAATCGCATGGGAACCTCAATAATTTTATGCCTGGTCAATTACAACACACATACACCTCAAAGGAAAAGTACAGTGGACCCTCCAAAAAGCAGACCTACAAATCGCGGACTCCTCCATATAGCAAAATGCTTCCTTGGTCCAAATCAAAATTATATCAAATACGTGTGAAATACAATGTACATACACCTACAAATAGCGGGAAACGGATTATCTGTGTGATTCTTGAATAGGGGCTGTGTGGAATAGATTGACTGATAGAGACGAGTGACGAGTGTTAATGGAAGCAATTCTGTCTTATGCATTATTCTCATTATTTTCTACCATAAAATTGATGTTATATTTATGTTTTGTTAATATTTGTACTCTGCTTTGATATATTCTTGTGTCGATATGCATCTGTGCATTATACGTATATAATTCGCATACGATTTTTAAGCGTTTTTATTTGTGTCTGTTTGTGTGCTTGAGTGTGCACGCGCGTATTTGTGTGAATGTGTGTGTGTGTGTGTGTGTGTGTGTGTGTGTGTGTGTGTGTGCCTTTTTGAAACATTCGGGCGAAAATCGCAATCTAAGTGTCTCAATGTAATGTAATGTGTGTGTGTGCGTGTGTGTGTGTGCGTGTGTGTGTGTGCGTGTGTGTGTATGTGTGTGGTGTCGACCTATTAGCATGGCATTACTGAGCTGTCAAAAAGCATGCAATGAGATGAATCGCTGATTGATCGAACGAGTCAACAAAAAAAATGCAATATTGTGCACCACGGAGAAATAAAATACAGACGTACTACTTCTAGATACGCCATTGATTATGGCTTTTGTACGTGCACGTGAGGCACACACAAACACACATACACGTACAACAGCCGCAGAGGTTATTGACCCTGCAATATTTCTTCTTGCAATCATGGGCGTAGCAAGGAGTTCTATTCTGGGGGGCAATGTAAAATTGTTTGATCAAATCTCAACGGTCATAGTATACTTGATAACTTAGAGTTTTCTTAATGGGGGCATATGATCCCCCTATCTATACCTCTGGCAACGCCCTTGCGCGTACTGTAGAAGAATACCGGGAAATTTCAACGCAGCGCAGCCAGGCATAATGTACTAGGCATGACAAGACATGCAAAACAGGCGGGCTTCTGTTGAATCGCAAAATCTAGGCATATCATTGGAAAAATTATGCTAAAAAGCACCGATGAATTTTAGAAATCAAAATTCAATAAAACCATGCTGTATTATATTTATATATTATTTCATGTGATTTTTACTAATATCATTAATGAATCAATTTGAAATTGAAATCGATTTAAATAAAACTAGTGGAGACTGGGAAATAGAATTGAAACAAAATTTAAATAAAATTGAGTTGGATTGAAATTGAATTAAATTAAAATTGAATTGGATTGAAATTGAATTAAATTAAAATGGAATTAAATAAAGTTGGAATTGAATATAAAGTGGATTGAATTAAAATTGAATTGAATTAAAATTGAATTGAATTAAAATTGAATTGAATTATAATTGAATTAAATTAAAATTGAATTGAAATAAAATTGAATTGAATTAAAATTGAATTGAATTAAAATTGAATTGAATTAAAATTGAATTGAATTAAAATTGAATTGAAATAAAATTGAATTGAATTAAAATTGAATTGAATTAAAATTGAATTGAATTAAAATTGAATTGAATTAAAATTAAATTGAAGTGATATTAAATTGATTTAAATTAAATTGAATTCAAATTAAATTGAATTACAATTAAGTTGAATTAAAATTAAATCGAATCAAAATGGAATTGAATAAAAATTAAATCGAATCAAAATTAAATTGAATAAAAACTAAATTGAAATGCAAAATGATTAAATAAAATTATTAAAATAAAATGAATAAATTGAAAAACTAAATTGAATTAAAATTAAATTGAATTAAAATTAAATTGAATTAAAATTAAATTGAATTAAAATTTAATTTAATTACAATTAAACTGTATTAAAATATAATTTAATTACAATTGCATTGAATTAACATTAAATCGAATTGCAATTAAATTGAATTACAATTAAATTGAATTACAATTAAATTGAATTACAATTAAATTGAATTACAATTAAATTGAATTACAATTAAATTGAATTACACTTAAATTGAATTACAATTAAATTAAATTACAATTAAATTGAATTACACTTAAATTGAATTACAATTAAATTGAATTCCACTTAAATTGAATTACAATTAAATTGAATTACAATTAAATTGAATTACAATTAAATTGAATTATAATTAATTTGAATTACAATTAAATTAAATTACACTTGAATTGAATAAAACTGAATTAAATATAAATTGAATTAAATAAAAATTAATTCAATTAAATTGAATTACAATTAAATTGAATTACAATTAAGTTGAATTAAAATGAAATTGAATTCGATATCATATACTCTATATACTCTAGCTCTAGATACTCTAGATACTCTAGCTCTAGATACTCTAGATACTCTAGCTCTAGATACTCTAGATACTCTAGCTCTAGATACTCTAGATACTCTAGCTCTAGATATTCTAGATACTCTAGCTCCGAAGCTCAGTGCTGTTTTCAGGCGCTTGATGAAGACTGGTTCGTTTCCATCCTGTTGGCGGGTTGCGAATATCACGCCCATACCGAAAGGAACAATTCAGCTGATGTTGCAAACTACCGGCCGATATCAATTACGCCGATTCTGTCCAAAATATTCGAGCACTTGATATCTTCCAGATTGTCCAAGTACCTGGAGAGCAACAATCTGTTGTCGGAAAACCAATTTGCATACCGCAAAAAAACTCAGCACGACTGACGCTCTGCTTACTATCACGCACGAGCTCCAGCAAGTGCTAGACAAAGGCAGTGAAGCCTGAATTGTGCAGTTGGATTTTTTGGCAGCATTTGAGCGTGTGAGCCACCAGGGCTTGTTGCAAAAACTGAGAAACATTGGAGTCGGCGGCCGTTTGCTAAGTGTTTTGCATCAATTTCTATCCAATCGCGTACAACGTGTTGCCATCGATGGAGCATACAGTGGCTGGCAGAGCATTGTGTCCGGTGTCCCGCAGGGAAGTGTGTTGGGTCCTATTTTGTTCAACATTTACACCGCTGACCTGTACACAACCACACGCAACCCTGTATATGGATATGCTGATGATATCACCTTGATGGCTGTAATTTCATCTCCTTCGGACAGACCACAGGTGCATCGAACGGTCAACGACGATCTCAGCAGCGTCCTGAAGTGGTGTGAGAGGTGGAATATGATGATGAACACGAAATCTAAATGCTTGTTGGTTTCTAGGTCACGTACCGTTCAGCCTTCACATGGAGCTATCCTCATAAATGACGCCCAACTCAGCGTGTGTGATGAGCTCAGAATATTGGGAGTACATGTAGACTCAAAGCTGACGTTTGAGAGTCAGATTCGGAAGCTAGCTTAATCGGCATCGCGGAAACTGGGAATTATAAGAAGGGCATATCGGATGTTCGGTAGCAGCACAATCTCAAAAAGTTGTTTTCGCTGTTTCATTCTGCCAATTCTGGAGTACTGCGCCCCCGTGTGGTCTTCTGCTGCGGATTGTCACCTCAATCTCATCAAAAGAGTTGTTAGAACTTGCAAGTTCCTCTGTGGTGACTTGGTTCTTGGTGATCTTTGCCATCGTCGAAAGGTCAGCAGCGTGTGCATGCTGTACAAGATCAAGCACAACGACCATCATCCGATGAGCAAGTCAATTCCTGATGATTTCGTGGCAGCAAGAAGCACACGGTTTACATCCAAACAACATTCCCAGTGCATGGCTCCAATTCGTTGTCGTGCAAAGCAATTTCAACGTTGCTTTCTTCCGGCCACTGTGGCTACTTGGAGCCCGTTGAAGGAGGAGGCTTTCTCGCAGAACAATTTGAACAAATTCAAGGCCAAAGTAAATGAAATGCTACTGAAAGAGCGGAATTGACTGTTGAGTTTTATTAATTGTATATTTATTCATATTCATTGTTATTCATTCATATTTATTCATGTTTATTGTTATTTATTTTCTATTTATTTATATTTATTCTTATTTTACTCTCTATTTATTACTATTTATTATTGGTTGTTGTTACTTATTAAATTATACTTTTACTCAGTGTTCGCTGTTGTTGTTTATTGAATCATATTTATTAATGTTGCTGTTTATTGAATCATATTCATTGTTATTGCTGTTTATTGAATAATATTTATTGGTGTTGTTGTTTATTGAATCATATTTATTTGCGTTTTTGTTACTTATTGAATCATATTTTTATTTATTGTTGGATGTTTCTTATTGAATCGTATTTATTGTTCTTGATTGTTATTTATTACTTATTTATTAATATTTATTCTTATTTATTGATGGTTCTTATTTACTGAATCACATATTTATTGTTGATTGTTATTATTTATTGAGGAGCGTGGGCGGAGTGACATTATGGAGTGTTATCGGATGATGGTTTATTATTTATTGTTATTTATTTATTATTTTCTTTCCAACTCTCTTTCTAGATTTTTTTCTTTTCGAACTCTCTTTCTCTCTGAATCTTTTGGGCGCTTCCGGTACATGGGGTCACCTGTGGTAATAGTGCTTGCACTCTTCCCATGCTACTGGATTTGCCTGTAATTAATAATAATAACAATAATAATTAAAATGAAATTGAATAAAAATTGAGTTGCATTGAATTTGAATTGAATTAAAATCAATTGCAACATCAAATTGCAAACGGTGTTCACAATTATTGCACACTGCGGTCAGTTGACTTTTGCAATTTGTGCTAACGCAGGTATTTGCATACTCAACAGCATCGGGTGGTGGAGCTCGACTGAACGACATTGTTGGATTTTGTCAAAGCGACACACAACGCCCATTGACTTGACGCACAGCTGATGAGACAACCGGCCAAGCCTTCACATATGCATGCCTGCACAGATGGCACAATGACACACACACACACACACACACACACATACACACACATATATATATATACACACGCGCATACCACTCGCTGGACAGCAGCGGCGGTGCCAGAAAATTTCCGGTGGGCTAAGGAAAAAAGATGTGGGGGCATGGCAAAGCAGCAGGAACTACACTCGAAATGTTCATGGTGTGGATTCTGGGGAAGGGAGACTGAGAAAGGGAAGGGGCATATTTTTGGGGTATTTTTGGGGAGCCCCTCCAATGCCCCCTTCCACTCCTTCCTTGGTGCCGCCCCTGCTGGATAGGTGTGTTTTCCTCATTGGAATGAAGGTATCGGTAGCAGGAAATCAGATACCCGACGACCGCGGAATCTCGAACTATCCGACCACTATGGCAGGAATCATTAGCCAAGCTCGCACACGCTATTATCGCCACACACACACACACACACACACAGACACACACACACGCACACACACACACACCAATTAACAGCGAAGTGATGGTGATGCCACTGTGCAGACTCAATAGCTGTTCGGTAGGAATGTCAAACCGCAGCTCAGCGTAACTAATACTGTGTGTGTGTGTGTGTGTGTGTGTGTGTGTGTGTGTGAGAGAGAGAGAGAGAGAGAGTGTGTGAGTGAAAAGGGTAGTTGATGCGATGCGATGGGCCTTGATGCAAACAAAAAGCCCTGCTATCTATTCAAGAGATCTGTTGTTTTCATCGATTCCCGATGTCGAATGGGTAGCAGGTTAATCAGGATCAGGTTAGCACGATCAGCATCAGGTTAGCAGGATAAGTATAAGGTTAACAGGATGAGGCCTAGTTTTCATAAAGGTTTTCATCGGTGTACTCTTCTGCGCTGAAGCCAGTGGTCGATAAATATTTTTTAAAAGGAAAACATAAGTGTGTGTATTATATTATGTAGATTTTATGTAGATACATCTTAGAGTAAAAGCAGTTGATGAACCCTGCGGAACCCACCTGTATCGGTCTTGGTCGAGAACAGTTATAAGCTGTTATTTTCCTTTATGTTATAGAGGGGTGTGTGCTTCTCAACCGTGCGTAATTCTTGAACCCGTTGACTTCTCAACCCTGATGACTTATAAGCCCTAGTGACTTCTCAGCCCTAGTGACTTCTCAATCCTGATGACTTCTAAGCCCTAGTGACTTCTCAATCCTGATGACCTCTAAGCCCTAGTGACTTCTCAACCCTGATGACTTATAAGCCCTAGTGACTTCTCAATCCTGATGACTTCTAAGCCCTAGTGACTTCTCAACCGCAGTAGCTTCTCATTTTGAGTCTCCCATATTTCATCTGGTTGTCTCAAAAAACATTTCACCTTTGTGTTCATTGGAGAGCCCATAGACAGGTTTCCCTCATAAGCCGTTATTCCCATAGACACTCGAATCCCATAAACAGTTGCTATGCTGTTTCTAATAATTATTCTCGCATCGCCATACGATATTTTTCTAAAAGAACGCGCGCCAGATAGACTAACCAACATTTTGTTATAGATACGTCCAATATCGAGCCCAGACGCGGCACCAAGGAAACGATTGGAGAGGGCTGAACCCCCAAATGTGTCAAGCTCTCTGAGCCCCCAAAATCTTGACCAGGAACATTTCGAGTACAGTTCCTTATGTTTCGCCAAGTCTCGCATGTTTTTACTTAGCCCCCTCCCCCCCCCATCCCAACTGGCGCCGCCACTGATCAGGTCATAGTTGATATTTGTATAATGCTGATATATAGTAGAATATATATCGAGCTTCTAAATCAGTGCTATAATTGATGCTATTATAAGGCAAAGCTCAGAAGATCGTAACCGGTTGGGAATGGAGGAGTTGCCAAGTGGGGAATTAAAGGCATGACAGAAGGATAAATTTGTGTTTTTATCAATCCAAATTTGTCTACTTTCATTTTTAGTAACTTTCTGACATTAACTTTGCTGGAACCACTGACTTTACTGAACTTTATCAGCGTTGTTGTGGAAAATGAAGAGTTGAGGTCGCCTGCCACTGAAGTTCGATCGCCAAACCATTTTATTGCGTCGCTAAAGTGCGTAGAAAATAGTCATTTGACCTCTGAAACATATTATGATTAGATATTGTAATAACTAAAATACATGATACCTACCTTTAGGATTCTAAGCAGACTATGATTATAATCTTGATTTGATTGAAGCAGATCATGATTTAATTTAATTATGATTAAAAGCATAATAATCACATATACATACATTTCTCATATATATGTAGACTTGGGTCACGATACTTGATTTGTGCTAAATGTTAGGATCGCTGCCGGAAAAAGGGTCCACTGAACCACTGATATATAGAGAGCAAACAACCAATGGCTTGATAACCAATCTGTATGTCTGCCGAACAATCCGAACCAGTTGTTTGCACCAGATGTCAGCTAGAATGCATTTAATGTATTCACCGACAGTGCGTTTGGGTGTTTACAACTCTCGCCCGCTAGCCGTGCACTTTGTGCATGCTCAAAATCCTCGGAACCATCGCCAGCAGTGGCGGCGCCAGGGGGCAATAGGAGGGGCTGACTTTCCCCACCCAAAAATGTGCCAAGCCCCGAAAATTGTGACATTTCGAGTGCAGTTGCTCTTGTTTCGCAAAGCCCACAAATATTTTTGCTCAGTCCCCCTCTCTTTCCCCCACCGGGAAAATCCTGGCGCCGCCACTGATCGCCACAAGGTGAGCTGAGCAGGGAGCGCGTGGGATCTATCTCTCGGCGACCGCGAGATAACATCTGGCGGGGCGCAGTGGCCAGAGTGCCAGAGCCAGCTTTGTTTTCGGTGGCTGTTCACGCGCTTTGCACACTGCCAATTCGAATGGTCGCCAACGTCGTTGTTAACTGAGGAATGACCATCTGATTGCGCCGGCCGGCCGGGCGCGCCAGATTTCGTCGATAGCGCGGCGCAAATCGTCACCGACAGAGCGCGCGCTTTCTCGCACTGCGGGATGCCGGCACGCAGAAGCACGCACGCACACCACGCGACAAACAAGGGCACCTCCTTGTACAGGGAAATCGAAGCTGCGTGTTGATTTGGCTGACACAGGGCGTGAATCTGAAGGAGTGGAACACCCATTTCCATCGATGGGGTCTCTGGACTCGCCAATTGGGAGCGCCAAGTGCTTCTCCCATTGAACGTCACCGTACGAGGTCCTCGTTGATGCGAGGACCTCGTACATTGAAGGTCTTCGTATCAAGCGTGTTCAATTGTTAATTCCATAATACTGTTGTCCGTAAACTTTTTTCTCTGATTCCCCAATTTGTTGTATCAATCGACACTTTATTTTCCACAGCAACGCTGATGAATCCAATCCATTTGTTACACCAGATTAAATGTAAGGAACATGGGCAATGTAGATCCAGGTGGTATGGGGACAGCAGCGGATCCAGAGTGAAATTTTGGGGGGCTGAATTTTTTTTAATGATATATACACACATTTACAAACGCATCATGCGCGAATATGCTTTGCGATAATGCTTATATAAACAAACACTACAAAAAGATACTTTTCCTTGACAAATATCAGTGAATCTCCTTGTTATGAGTAGTTGATGGAAATATTGGGGGGGCTTCCGTCTCCTGAGCCCCCTGAGCCCCCCCCCCCCCTCGCCAGTGTATGGGGGTATACGCCCCCAACCACTTGACTGGGAGGTATCAATATGCAATTATAGCCCCCGATAATTCTGCTGAGTTCAGTTCTTTGGGCGTATTATCATCAAAATCAGCATAGCAAAAAATTGACATTATACGAAAAATGTATAAAATTACAAATATGTGAAAAATTATACTTTACGCAATGTTCTTATAATTAAGGTATGTGTGTTGTAACTGAATAGGCCGAAGATAGTTGAGGATATCATGCAATTGACCAACTGAGTCAACTTTGAACACTAACGCATGCTGGCTGTCATCCCCCCGAGCCTGGACACAAATCTACACCCCTGGTCAGAAAGTCACTAACGAACTCGAATAATACACAAATTTATGTTGATAAAACACGCCTGTCCGGCCTTAAATTTTCAACAGGCTGCGGACCAGTGCCATAGCGTTTTCAGGATATACGCAGACAAGGTGGTTGCTGAACAGTGGCTATTTTTTGTTAAGTGTTGTGAGTGTGAGTGTTGGTGAGATGCGCTTGTCACGAAGTCTTTTTCTAATTATAATTATTATTATTAATTACAAACGACAGTGGCATGGGATGAGTGCAAGCACTATTACCACCCTGCGGTGACACCATGTATCGCAAACGTCCAAACGATAGAGTTGGAGAAAAGCGAGTTTAGTTAGTGTGTGAGCCCATGCCCAAGCGAAATAAATGTGCACACAAATTTGATGTTTTCCTTCCTTATAGTGTTTCCCTTATGGAAGGCTGAATTTTACTGTGTCTTTTACACCCAATAATTGGTAATATATAATACAAAAGGTTAGGTACAAGGTTTAATTTCAGTTTTGGCAAGGTTTGTTGGTTTATTGTTGGTTAGGCTTGGTTTAGGTTTAGGTTAGGTACAAGGTGAGGCTTGGCACAAACTGGCTGAGAGCTACTTGAATGAAATAATGTTTCTGTCGCAAGGACAGTGATAATAGTAATAATTTTAATACTCATAATGCAGATATTCATCGCGGAATCAATATTCAATAACATAAATATATACATTGTCCCAGAAAACGCCGCAAAACAAATTGAATTCGGGTTAGACGTCACATGTAGGACATGATTTACACGCACACACACACACGCACACACACGCACACACAAACACGCACACACACACACACACACACACACAAAATAGTTTCTCGAAAGTTTGTTTGGGGCGATATCAGTGGCGGCACCAGGGAGGGCTTGTAGGGACTGAAACCCTCCTAGGATGTGTAAAACCCCCTCTCCTGGATCCTCCAAGAACCAAGACCATGAACATTTCTAATGTAGTTCGTCGTGTTTCGCCAAGTATGAGCCTTTTTCGCTTAGCCCCCCATCGGAGAAATCCTGGTGTCGCCACTGATGAAGTTGCCACATATTGACACTGTTACCTGGCATCAGGCCTGTTCCTGTATAATCTCACATCCAACACATTCCAGAAGTCAGATCGGACCAGATACAGAATTCAATTAATCTAAAACAACATGTTAATTCGAAAATGAAACTTGAGTATACAAATATCTGAAGCACAAATTATTACAACTCGGCTCCACTATGTAACCGAACACTGTGCCTGTAGACACGAAATTAATTATAAGTATATACAACTAATTATACACTGATTTTCATGTAACACACATACACACGCACCCACACACACACACGCATACACACACATACACAGTCACACACACACATACACAGTCACACACGCATACACACACACATACACAGTCACACACACGCATACATTTATTTAATCTCTTGAGCTACACCAGTTGTGAATTAATTTATCAGGTATGATAAAAAATTAGCATAATCTACATATAACCGCACAGTTGGATATTTATGCGTTAATCCAATTCTACGTTACAAATAACAGAAGCTTTAGCATACATGTTGATCACAATCTGCACACAAAGATAGTATTTCAGCCCACATCGTAAAACCTCTGAACATATTTGAACGGCATGTCGTACTATTTTTCAAACCTTCCCCCGTAGTGCCGTTGAATTAGAGGGTACCGCTCTATTTTTCAACTAGCTGGTGAGAATTTTGATAAGATACGGTATATTTTATGAATACTAGAAGAATCAGATGACATATATTTATCTTTATGACATATGATGTGACAATGACGATGACATATTATGACATATATTTTATGAATACGAAAAGAGTCAGATGATATTTATTTGGAAAAAACACATAAATACAGGGCGATTAATGGAAATTAATCACAAATTCACTAATAAAAATCAGTAAGTCATAGCTATTGCCAAAAGAGAAGAATTAATCAAAGTGACGTTTAATTAGAGGTGTCGTTCTATTTTATGATTGTTCGCAAAATGTGCCAATTCAAATAGAGGTTCAACGGTATGAACATATTTACGCTATCAATCAAATGTGCTGGCATAATCCGATTACAATCATGTTTCTGGATTTGGCCAGAATAATTTAGACTTTGGACAGCCGCCACACAAAATGCACAAAATTCAACTGAAGTAAATTTCCGTATCAAATCGTCCCCTAAAAAATATAACAATACGAAATCAATGAAATGTTAGAATAATGATGAAATTAGATGTCAAACAAAATGCTTATTGCTTCCAAATGTTTGTGCTGTACTGGATACAAACACATGCGTTTGTATGTGTACTTGTCTTGTCATGTGCGTGTGTGTGCGTGTGTGTGTCTATATGTATGTGCTTGTGTGTTTGTATGTTCATGATCTTGTATTTGCTCTTGACTGTGAGAAAAGCAAATATATCGAAACGTGTTCGCGTGTTTACGCATGTGTGTGCGTGTGTGTGTATGCATGTGTGTAAATTGACCGAAAGCAAACAAACACTGTAAAAATACCACCCAGATACATTCACACGGTCCATGGAAACAGCTAGCTCTGTCGATCATATGTGTGTGTGAGCTCAAACAACTTGTCATATTTGACATTATTTGCCATTCAGCTCTCGCCGCATTAAGAAGCGCACAATGGCGTAGCTAGGCTATCTACTGCCCCACCATCATGTGTGCGAGCCACAAGAGATTGTGTGTGTTTCAACACGACTGTAACAAGGAATTATCAAGTTCATATGTCGATATAGCTGAAAATATGAACCTCTTATAATAGTGCATGATTCCAGTCATCTAATCGGAGAATATCATTATTTTCAATCGATCTTACTTCTACATTCATGTTAAATGCTGAATTAAATATAGCCCCAAATTGATTTTTGGCTGATGAATTTAAGATGGACAAGTCGTTTGTTAATTTTTTGCATTGATTTCATGTCTTTGAAACTGCGATTTGCATGAGAAGAAAGATAGAAACTATTCTCAAAAGCCTTCGTTTACTGCAAGAACTTGAGAAAAGTTGCCACGAATCAAAGTCCTCCAAATATTAACGGAAAAATGGAGCTAGCGATTTTAAACCCCGGGTACGTTTGGTCTCGCTAACTAGCCTGGCCCAACTAACCCAACCTAATGTAACCTAACATTGAAAGGGAAAGAGAGCCAGGACTTAAGCGCGACCAGACGTATCATCATGATTCCCGCACTTTCAACATGTCCAGCCATGATCCCATTTTGTGAAAACGATGATGAGGTTTGGATGGACGAATGGATGGATGTATGGTCGGTACTGTGATATGATAGTCCACCAGCCACTCAGCACTCAATATCCGTGTGGTGCCACATTTGAGCAATTGCAACCTGCAATTGCACCCCATAATCTATGTCTTCTGTTAGCGAACGATTCCGTCTTTTGCAGAGATGTACTGTTTCACCATTGGAGCCATTACATATAGGTTTTCTAACTTGCGAAGAAGAGTGAGAATAGTGTGGGATAGAATCTTTGAGTTCAAAGTTCCTCCAGTGTGAAAGATCAACTATGACAGGCATCGGCGTAGATTTGTGTCGAGGCTCGGGGGGAATAACAGCCATCATGCATTAGTGTTCAAAGTTCGCTCAGTTGGTTAATTGCGTGGTACCCTCAACTATTTTCAGCCTATTCAATTACAATACACATACCTCAATGAAAAGTGTATTGCGTAATATAATTCTTCACATATTTATAATTTCTTGCATTTTTAGCCTATTGTCATTTACCTTCTATGCTGATTTTGATGATAATATACCCAATGAAATGAACTCAGCTGAATTCTCAGGGGTTATAATTGCATATTCATACCCCCCAGCCAATTTGTCGGGGTTTTATATACCCCATATCCCCAGCATCTACACCCATGACTTGCAGCCTTAGTTGTCTTCTATTAAGATTGCCGATTTCCTTTGATGTCGAAGAATGTGCTAGATGCTAGGAGGCAAACGATTTCTACTCTAAGAATAACAACTAGGGTATTTCCTCCTTCAAACAAAATTGGTTTGCTTTGAAATGTTGGATTTTTCTCTTTGACCTGTTCTTCACCTTCAGTCCATCTGTTTCTTTCAGTGGTTGCTTATCAGAAGTTACTAACAGTTCCTCATTCTGCCAGCAACAAAAAACAACGCTTTCTGCATTCTGTCGCTCGCTTACAACAGCGTTTCAATGCTTCAATTCTGATTATCATTTTGGCATATCGATTTTGGCCTTTTACCTCATATAGAATCCAACACATGTCTGATTTCTAATTCACAATGAACAGAATTTGAACTCAGGCGTCGCGTGCCACCAAATAATACGTGGATATATTCATGCATGCCACTCTTGCAGCAATGCAATTGAAATTGCAGGCTTAAACGCTGTATCGAAAAAGGTGTGCCTTATGGGGGGTCCTTACGCGGCAAATATGCAGCAATCTACTCACCTCGTGGCCTTTCTATGCATTTGTATGCATTTAGACGTTATGCAGTTGCATATATAATGGCAAATAGCATACCGAATGGGTAGAAGCATGCATTCTTCGGCGAAAAAATAGGTAAGGTAAAGAACACATATAGAAGAAATATCACACTTTTGAACCGAAGGTCTCTAAAGCACACACACACACACACACACACACACGCACACACACACACATAGCATACCGAATGGGTATAATCATGCATTATTCGGCGAAAAATAGGTAAGGTAAAAAACACATATAGAAGAAATACCACACTTTTGAACCGAAGGTCTCTAAAGCACACACACACACACACACACACACACACACACACACACACACACACACACACACACACACACACACACACACACACACACACACACACACACACACACACACACACACACACACACACACACACACACACACACACACACACACACACACACACACACACACACACACACACACACATACACACACACACACGGTTGGGAATTGACCGTATTGAATTAGATCCTGGAGAAGTTGAGAAACGCCTCAGTATGCTGGCAAGCAGGAAAGCTGTTGGTCCAGATGAAATTGCCGCTGTGGCTCTAAAGGAATGCAGATATGAGCTGCTTACTCCAGTGTATGACATTGTACAGTGCAGTCTAACAAAAGGAATTGTACCTCAAGAGTGGAAATTGGCACACATCATCCCGATATATAAAGGAGGAAATAGGGAGGAGCCGTTGAATTATCGACCGGTTTCGCTGACAAGTGTCCTGTGTAAATTGGTTGAATCAATCATTAAAGATAGATGGGTTTCGTATCTGGAAGAGGAAGATATTTTGAATGAGGCACAGTATGGGTTTAGAAGCGGGAAGTCGTGCGTCACGAATTTGATGAGTTTTTATTCGAGGGTGATTGATACGGTTCAGGAGAGAGATGGATGGGTAGATCGCGTATACCTTGATCTGAAAAAGGCGTTTGACAGAGTCCCGCACACCAAGTTATTGTTTCAAATTGAGCATGAAGGAGGGATACATGGAAAGTTGTTGGAATGGATGCGAGACTACTTGAGTGGACGGAAGATGAAAACGATTGTGAAAGGTGAGAAGTCGGCATGGAGGGATGTGTTAAGCGGTGTTCCACAGGGATCGGTGCTCGGGCCGATAATGTTCCTGGTTTATATCAATCAAATGACGAAAGGAATAGGAAGTTATGTCAACATGTTTGCGGATGACATGAAGATGTTGAAGAGAGTCACAGATCGAGCCAGCTGTGAGGAATTGCAGGAGGACTTGCACACACTTTCTGAATGGAGTGACAAATGGGGCATGGCTTTTAATGCTAGCAAGTGTCACGTGATGAAATTTGGCAGAAGTGAATGCAGACCGTCGATGTGTTATACGTTGGGTGATCACAGTCTACATACGGTCAACGTTGAACGAGACTTGGGTGTCACAGTTGATCAAACACTGTCGCCGGAGAGGCATATTACAAGGATAGTGAATGCGGCCTTCAGAACAATTAAGAATGTTAGAGCTTCATTTAATCACTTGGATGAAGAGATGATAAGGAAATTGATGATGAGTATTATTAGGCCACCATTGGAATACGCTGTAGTAATATGGGCTCCGCACAAGAAAAATCATATAGCAAGAATAGATAAAGTACAACGAGTAGCAACCAAGTTAGTAGCAAAATTGAGGACATTAACTTATGAGGAGAGGCTAGAGAGAGTTGGGTTACCTACATTAGCGATGAGAAGATTAAAGGGTGATTTAATAAACGTTTTTAAGCATAGCATTGGCAAAGACAAACTGGATAGAAAAGGTTGGGTAGTTTGGAGTGAGAGAGATCGAAGGGGACACAATAAATGCCTGAGGCAGACCAGAGTGGTTAGGGATATAAAGAAATATAGTTTCCCGAATAGGTGTATCGACGTTTGGAATAGTCTTGAAAAGTATGTAGTGGAATCAAGTAAGATTTACGGGACTTACGGGATCCCCCCAGGATTTACGCCCATGATGACAGGGGTTCTTAACCGGGAGTGCTGGCATCTCTGAGAGGTGCGAATTTGGTTTTTAAACGGCGCAAATTGAAAGAAATATGTTTTAACAATGCTTATATCTTTCCCGAAAGAACTTTTTTCTTAATCTTTTGAAATGTCTTTTATATTTATATCTTTGTCGTATAGCAATCAAGAATACAGGGGATGCGAGAACCGACTGCTGATTTGAAAAAGAATGCGAACACTGAAAAAGGTTGGAAACCACTGGGCTTTGGTGTGTGTGGTGTTGTGGTTTGCTCTTCTTTCTGTGCGAATACTTCTATTTTCTGTAGCTGCTTTTTCTAAGACTTATCTTAGAAAACCTGCTAGACATTTTCTTGATTGTCATGTCGCACCTTGCTCAAATCGCATCTTCAATTGGACACTGACTACACCATGTCATCATACTTGCAATTACTGAAAGCCCCAATAACAAGCTTAATCCAGTTATAAGCTTTGAGTGCGTGTGTTGATGGTGATCATAGCCAGTGCTGATTCCGCCTCGCCTGATTTCATTTCCGATGTGCTTTCGGTTTCCAATATCATTGCTCTTCTGTTTCAGTCTGTTGATGATCAAGGTGTATAGGGACTGCAGCCATGCAAATTGTCACGTTCGCGCTCTTTCCCATTCACCTTATCGGATATTTATAATGAAGCATTTATATTATGAAAAATATGTCTAAATAATATATTTAGTGATATGTAGCGTTGCATAAATGCGATGCAACATATCGTTGCTTCAGTGCTGTCGTCGCTAAGCGCTATTTCTCACAGCTTTTTCGTCTTGTATTTGTCTGTAGTGTGGTTTGTTTGTATCTTTGTTATTTTCGTTCAACCTTATATGGGCTAATAAGCTTTCAAGCTTCCAATAGCCCAACATTGTCTGTCTGTGTGTGTGTCTGATATTTCATTGAGTTTTTCGTGCCAATACAATATAATATTCTATCAGGCGACTCCCATGATATGGGAAATTCCACTCCCATTATCCCCGTCGACGAACTTCAAACGCCCTGGGTATGACTATAGGAAGTCTGGCCGCATTCCCTTCTATCATGACACCGGCAAATCACGTAGCATTCGGGAGCGGCGGTATTGGCTGAATGAGAGGGAACCCCACTGTGACACTTCCGCGGCGGATGTGGTCTTCTGGACTGGCGGAGTTCTGTTGCCGAAATTGTTGTCCGATAGCGTCCTGGTGTGTCAGCCTACAGTGGCAACCGCAGAGCCGTAGCAGCCGTCCCCGAGACCCCCGGCCGGGGGGCCCGAGTGTTGAGGGGCCATGTTGCGTCAAGCATATTAATATTTATCATAAAGTAACTCATAAAAGTCCCCAGCTTAATGGAGACCGAGGGGCTGCTCGTAACTGCAATTTTCGTCCAAAGACGGACCTCTAGTATAATGAATGGTGTTATTTTTCATAATGGGGCCTCAAGTATTGCCTTTGGGGAGGGGGCATAAGACCTCGCATCGGCTCTGGGCAGCGGAGAACAGCAGTGGACACCGCTCCCCGCCACCACGACCACAACCGGCGTCTTTACCGGCGCCAGGCCGTGGATATTCAGGGTGGCGTGGCGCCGACTTTGGCTGTCACTCAAAAACGGCCACCGTACCGGACATTCTCGCCAATCACTGCTAATGGCAGTATTTTGTGTGACACGTGCCTGCATATCCCGCACGCCCCCTAGACACACATACACACACACACACAGACACACATACACACACACACACACACAGACACACACACACAGGTGGGAACGTGGCGGACGAATATCGCGTGTGTGTCCATCTCATTTGGACGACACTCGTCAAAATATACAGTCCTCCAGTGTGTGTGTGTGTGTGTATGTGTGTGTGTGTGTGTGAGTGTTTACCATTCTGACCAGGCGACCAAGATAGGACGACGGAAAGCGCGCGATTTGCCCGCAAGGGGCACGCGTGTTTCGGCCGATAGCGATCTGGCATTCAGCAGGATGCTAGTTGAGGCACGTTTGACTACAATCATCGCCATATGGCCACAATTTGCGTCCCAAATATCACACACACACACACACACACACACACACACACAAAATACATACACATGCACACACAGCAGCAGGCGCTAATACGCGTCTTCAGACTCAGATTCCTTACATACACCGAGGAACGCACACACACACACACACACACACACAAACACATACATATATATGGTGTCGCTACCTACTGAGCAAATCAGTATAATTTTATCGTCCATTCGACGCTTGAATGACACATATGACCCCCGATCTATGTTTAGTGGTTGTTAACATTATTGGAGGTACTGAGCCCGAGCCATACATGCATTCATAGAACCCTTTGCGTTTTAATTGTTATAGGAAAAATCACAAATCACTTACGATCAAGACAGTCACACAAGTAGGCTACTACTGAGTGGACTGAGTTGCTTGCAGCACATATATCAAGACCAAGTGATGTGGCGTGATTAGCTGCAGTCAATGATGACCAAGCAGAGCTTGACGTCACGAATCATACGAGTGGGTGAAATAAACCGCCGAACCCCTGAATCACGGACTCACTGAACCTCTGGTTGAAAACCACCGATTTGCACGCTGCTTGTAAGTGATTTGAGTCTTACTTCACCAAATAGTAAGATGCTAGTTAGTTACCAGTTACATACGCGCCATCAGTGAGGTATGAATTCGTTAGTCATAACGTATGACTAACTTATAACTTAAAGTTAGACACCAGTGAGTAATAAGTAAGTCACCAGTGAGTAATCAGTTAACTATTGGTTAAATAGCGTTAGTTAGTAAGATATCGTGTATTTTGTCCTACAGTTTTCACATTTCGTACATTTTAACTAGAAAGTGTTAATTAACTAGAAACTAACTAGAAAACTAGTTAATTAACTAGATATTTTTTCCAGCTTTCAGTTTCGTACAATTTAACTAGAAAACCTTGCACAAATACATATAACATGCTACAAATGAGAGCGTTACTGAATTAATAAAATAAGTGATGATTGCCTTATAAAATACGAAATAAAACGAGAAAACAAACTTCCCCCGTATTTTTGATAGCCTGCGATATTGGACAATCTAGACTACTGCCGAATCGTTCAAATAGTGATCTCGGAAAATCTCCATGGAGGCAAAATATTTGTCTCTGAAAGCGGCATGAGTGAAACAGAAAAAACTACTTGTCTATATAAAATTGATTTTAATAAATTGTTGTGTTTAAGGAAATCGTTTCAGATGCATTGAAAACCCCATTTTGTCGTTGTATATGCATCATATGCATAACCAGCAGTCCCTCAGTCTCCTGTGGACTTACGGTACTTTTATGCGCCACTTTACGATAAATTTGAATAACATGCGTGAGGCAACGGGGTCCCTCAACACTCGGGCCCCCCGGCCGGGGGGCGGTCACAACGGCTCCTATATACAATATACAAGTATACGAGGTATAGATTATACAATTACACGAGGTATACAATATACAATTACACGAGGTATACAATATACAATTACACGAGGTGTACAATATACGAGGTATACAATATACAAGTATAAATAAATATACACTGTATGCAATAATCTCGAATATAACACAATATACATGAATATTCACACATGTGTGCACAGACACAGTAGCTTAGACGAACACTTGGATACACACACACACACACACACACACACACACACACACACACACATACACACACACACACACACACACACACACACACACACACACACACACACATGCAGACAAGCACGCACAATGCTCATGTGTTGTGTGTATCAGTTTCACACGACTATCGCATGCACATACCGCGGGAGCAATAAAGTGTGTGTGTGTGTTTGTGCGTGTGTTTGTGTGGGTGTGTGCATGTGTTTGTGTGTGTGTGTGCGTGTGTTTATGTGTGTGTGGCTGCATGTGTGCTTGTGTGTGCGTTTGTGTGGGTGTGTGTGTTTGTGTGTGCGTTTGTGTGTGCGTTTGTGTGTGTGTGTGTTTGTGTGTGTGTGTGTGATTGAGATAACGCCGTTTACTCGCTGCACAGCAGTGGCAGCGCCAAGGGGGGGCCTGGAGGGGCTGGAATCCTATCCCTCAAGATGTATTTCAGAGTTTTTCAGAGATCACCCGAAAAAATCATGACCATGCTCATTTCAAGTGTAGTTCCTCATGTTTCGCCTAGCCCCGCATCTATTTCCTAAGCCCTCTGCATCGGAAGACCCTGGCGCTGCCTTTGATGCACAGTGATTCGGGATGAGGACAACATCAGACTATTGTCAATTCCCGCCATCAAAGCCTGGGAGACAAGCGTTGTTCTAGCGGCAGGACGGCAGG
Source organism: Sacculina carcini (assembly GCA_916048095.2). Lineage (NCBI taxonomy): Eukaryota > Metazoa > Arthropoda > Thecostraca > Sacculinidae > Sacculina > Sacculina carcini. The sequence goes on along the minus strand of OU696593.1, from coordinate 4,871,438 downwards.
GAAGGAGGCACTGGCTAGGGTCCACCTCCGAGCTCAACCATCACTGACAGGTTTATTGCTAGCACAAACACACATGGTCTTCTAATGCTGAGTACACACACACACACACACACAAACACACACACACACACACACACACACACACACACACACACACACACACACACACACACACACACACACACACACACACACATTATGTAACTGTACTCCCGGAGCAGTGGGGTAGAGGGATCGGATTAACGCTTGACGTGCAAACATGTTTGACTTATCATACGAACGAGTGAGGTCGCCCTCATCAACATTGTAATAAGGGGATCATCTAGATATCATGATAGTGTCGCCGTAATTATCACCAATCTGTTGTATTTATCATGTGGCACGATGGAAAGGTGTTGTTCAACTGAAATATATCTGGCTGATTACAGCGGCCGACCGAAGAAAGGGATAGCTAAGGGAGTTGTTTGACGTTTAAAAGGTGAAAATAAAGGACGGAGAGGAGTTCGTAAAAGCACACAGAAAATGAAAAAGAAGGAACCGAAAAAGTGGAGCTGACTATCTTATAGCCACTTTTTACTGCAAAAGAAAGTATAAGAATTCCCAGTGAATCAATACATGCATTTGTTATTTTTGATACTCTTGATAAAAACACAATGCGAAAATACAAAAAGAGCAGCATTACTGTCAAAATATTAATATGTTGCTATTAATGTTACTGATACGGATCCGTTAGGACGAACGCATGTGACTTTTTAGTGGGACATATCCTATGGCCGAATATTTCTACCTGTTCTTCTCTACATTGAGTAATGAAAAAGGTATAATGTAGTTGCGTTCAATTGCATCCACTATCGCACTGGCTAAACATCCACTTCTCTTAGGTGAAGTGTGCGGAATAACTGTGCCCGGAATAGCAATCAAGATGGTTCTAAAAACACACTGTAACGGCACAATTTGACGCAGTATTATGTATTTCCAACTTTGAACTCTGTTGCATGTCATATAACTAGCGTAATTTTGCGTTCCTGAGTAGCGTATTTGTGTGGTTGGTGTGGAGCGGAATATCTATCCCTTTCTTCGGTCCGTGTGCGTGTATTTATGTGTGTGTGTGTGTGTGTGTAGGTGGATCGAACAAACGTAATAGGAGAGTAGTAAGAGAAAAATGCAATGACTAAAATGAAATTCAACATACAAATATAATCAACCGTTCTTGGATTTTAGCATTTTTTGATTTTAGCGGGAGATTTTGGCCTGCTTAGGAGAGGACAACGAGTCGAGTGGTCTGCCTGCACGGCCCGCCCAAAGTACAGGCAGCCGCAATAACGAAGCGGGGCCAAGCGTTTGTGAAGACCCGAGTCCAGAGCGCGCGATTCACCAGTCGGTAAACAAACCAATTAGCGTGTACCGATTTTCATCGACTGTGGACGCCGAGGCCTCGCTATCGGCCGGCGTTGGTGGCGGCGTGATTGCCGCAGCGGAGCAGTTCTGGAAGTCAGCAGGCACGACACAGTGGAACTGATGGCAGGCACCGATACGACCAAGTTCGTGGGCGACCGCGCGTTCTCACGCTGCTTGCTGGTAAGGCAGAGAGACGGTGGTGAGCCACGGGTTGATGGTGCCTCTCTCGGAACAGGGCAGTTGGGAGCATGAGAAACAATAAAGGAAGAGAGAGCGGAGGCGTAGCAGCAGACAACAGGAAGACTATAGTAAACGGCCTGGAAGGACCGATACAGTGCAGTAATGGACATAGTTGCGTTGCGCATTGATAATGTATATTCTTCAATTTTACAAGAGTAAATTTCCTTGGTGTTGTTGTGAAAAATAAGGATGAACAATTAATCAGTTCCAAATGATTTGAGCAAATTAAGAAAATTGGTTACTGCGTCATTTGTGCATTTAATAATCAATGAAACAATAAGATCACTGCTTTTTAGATGTTGCGGCCGTTGGGCCTGTTGTCACCTCAGATTGCCGTCATCAATCTGAAATATGCTTGAAATATCTGGGATATAATACGAGACGCTCCTTTATTGTGGCAACGCAGTGGCGGCGCCAGTGGGGTTTGCAGGAACTGAAGACCCCCCCAAATGTCCTAAGCACTCCTGAGCCCTGAAAAATCCTGACTATGAACAGGCATCGAGTGCAGTTCGTCATGTTTCGTCGAGCTTCGCATAATCTTTTTCACCCCGCCCCCACCCTTGGCCTCCCCCAACGGAAAATTCCTGGCGCCGCCACTGTGCCAAGGGATGTGTTTCTAGGGGGCAAGAGGCTTGGTATCATGTGACTAGCATTTATTTTAGTCAAATTTGTCGGGGTATTCATCAGAGCTTTCCAATGGCGACCAGCAGAGATAATTTCTTGTGTTCCAAAAGTGGCTGAAAGGTGACCCCAATGATTAGCCTGGTCTCGTCAGAAGCTCTCAGTCTTGATACTGGTAATCATTCTCAATTTGATGCCATTTTGTAAAGTTCCACATCATCATCGCTTCTTGCCTTGAACAACATGGACTTGTCTGTGCTTTACTCAGCGAAATCTGCAAATAGACCCATTGAGCCGCTTATTGATTCTGTACTCATACCACTTGCTTATTGGACTCTTAATTCCATGATCCAATGATCGAATTTGATCCAGGTGAATTAGTATGATTCCTGGTAGTTCTGATAAATGGTCTCTTGGCAGCTCTGTCTAGAACAGTGGTTCTCAACCTTTTTCCGTGTTCGCGCCCTTTTGAAATCAGCGCTCAGTTCTAGCAGCCCCCGGAATTCTTGATAGCTAAATTAAATGACAAAAATACAAACAAAGTAATAAGAAAACTTTTATATTCAATAATCATTCATATAACTTACAATTCCCGTTAGCTTCCCTGGTTTTTTTGTCTCCTTGAAATATATATTTCACATAGAATCATAGATACGCGACAAAGAGGCTGTGATGTTCGTGGCTCCGAAGATGAACAATAATAAATTTACCGGTGATAAAAGTTCAATTTTGGGACAATGTATTTCCAGGATACAAAAAGGGCGCACACATGCTGACAGACACTCACAGAAACGTCGAGCATCAAACCACACTTTCAAACCACACTATCACACACACATTCACAACGGGA
>OU696593.1:4838329-4863329 GCA_916048095.2 Sacculina carcini | reverse complement strand
ATATGCATGTAGCAATTATATTATTATACACACAAATATTAAATTTATATGCATTATATTTGTATAGTTAAAATAATTCAATACTGTTGCGGAAGGCGTTTGAGGCCAGAATATAATCAATTGATAAACAAATAAAAGTCTGAGCATCAGGGGCGGCGCCAGGAAGTTCCCGGTGGGGGGCTAGGAGGGGCGGGGAGGGGGCTGTGGAAAAAACGCGGAAACTTGAGGAACAACACTCGAACGCTGACTACGCTGAATACGTGAATATATGAATTCGAAATTGAACGGCATCAAATATTGAACGAAACAAGCTGAATACGATAAGATGGCACATATTATTATTATTATTATTATTATTATTAATATGTGCTATAATATAATAGCACACTAACAGCCATACAAACATTTTAATAATAGCAAAAAGCTAATAACTGTGAGAATAAACAACGAATAAAACAGCGCAAAAGTGAAAGTTTCATGTAAAGTGGTTATTTAATGCTGATGGTTACTATTTTTTTGGAGGCACAGGGGGAGCTTGACATTTTGTTTTTTTTTTGGGGGATTTCAGTCCATCCAAGCCCCCCTTTGGCGCCGCCACTGCTCAGCACCAAAAACAAAACAAAACAGAAAAAAACAAAATGAAAACATATGCGCAGCAGGCAGTTGTGGTCAAGCACACCTCAACTACTGCATAATTGAGTTCAAAAACAATAAAATAAGGACGTGAAGAAACGCACACACACACTCACACACACACATACACACACTGACACACACGTACACACACACACACATGCGCGTACCATGTGTGTTGTGTGTGTGTGTGTATGCTGTTTTAATTGGAGTGTTGTTTTCGTCTGTAGTTGTCTGTGCGTAATTAAACGGTTTCTGTGTCATTGTATTTGTGCTTATTTCATAATTCGTACATACATTGTTTGAGAATGCAGAGAAACGTAGGAATAACACTGTCAATTCGTCTTGTTGGATGCCAAAAAGTGCATTGCCTATTAGTACAAATTAAAAGATCACATACGTAAGCATATGACAGAAAATAAATGTTTGATCCTTTTAAATTGAAAATAAACCAAAATCTTTTACAGATATATTTGGTACAACATTTATTGACCACACAAAGAAAAGTACAATATTTACAACATAATTCTTTCTATACAATATACATACATTGTATAGAAATAAAGGAGAAATACTTCGGTTGGATAGCGCCCGATAATAACTAGGGCTGTCAAAAGTTAATAAAGTTACTTTTTCATCTAAGGGTCACTATCATAAGATGCCTAAAACTGCTTAAAAGTTGTATATGATAATTATAATAAAGCTATTAGGTTACCAAAAGTTACTTTTTCGTCGTTAGGTTACTTTTTTGTTTTTAGGTTACTTTTCCATTGGTAAGGAAGGTTAATTTTTCCATATTTTTGTTATTTTGTTACTTGATCACGGGTTTTGGTTACTTTTCCAGGCATAGAAAGTGTAAAAATTAGACTAAGAAGGAAAATTGGATGATATATAAGCTCTGAAGATGAAACACGCCATTTGTTTGGCTGTCAAAATTTTACATTTGCTTGCTTACACATGTATATTGCTTACTAAGCTTACATTTGCTTGCTATTTATTGCCAATTTGTTTGCTATTGCTATTATATTCTATTCTGTGGTACTGGATAATGTATATTCTTTTGGATACGCTGGATTGTTTCTCTTCATATTGAGAAATTCACATGAGCCAGGGTACATGTTTGCAGCGTGGGATAGTACAACGTCTGGGCTCTTTATACTCGATACTGCACAGCAACACTTGTCAATACGCACGAGACAGGGAATATCATGGGATGTTTGCAGCGTGAGACAGTGTCATTTTCCCACGGTTGAGTTCAAGAGATGAATCAGTGCTCCCTTCTAATAAAACAGTCAGCAAATTATTTGTACATATAGACGTGGGCACTCACACACGTACTTTCAGACATATTCACACACACACACACAGACACATTTGGGATTGTATTGGGATGCTTTTTGGTGTTTTGTTGTAGAAATATCACCAAAACCTAAGAGGATAAAAAGAGCTTTGTGGGCAATTTTAGCCTTGCAAATTTTGCTTTTGCGAAGGAGCAAAAGGATATTTTTAGGTTAATTTTTCCTGAAAATAAGGTGATTTTTTCTATTTTTAGGTTACTTTTTTGATAGCCCAAATAATAACAGTATTAAAATATATTGAATTTGGCGGGCACTCCGAGTAACAATAACGCAATTAAAAAATATTTGTTTCTAGTTGGACATTATGATTAATATTATATAAATATTAATATTAATTAATATTAATGTTATATTATGATTGAAACTATTTATTCCTCAACAACTGACATTTAATCACACAACATTATACCACTGTTTTTCAAAATACCAATTTTATTTTGCACTTCCCAGCATCAATCGTCCAACATGTGTGTGTGTGTGTGTGTGTGTGTGTGTGTGTGTGTGTGTGTGTGTGTGTGTGTGTGTGTGTGTGTGTGTGTGTGTGTGTGTGTGTGTGTGTGTGTGTGTGTGTGTGTGTGTGTGTGTGTGTGTGTGTGTGTGTGTGTGTGTGTGTGTGTGTGTGTGCAATTTATATTCATCTCTGTATGAAAGTATCTCTGTCTCTCGGTACTCTCCAAATGAAAGCTAAACAGTTTAACGTATGTCCTGTGTGCTTGTTCCACATATAAAATATGTTGACAAAATCCGTGCTTTCCTATCATTCACATGTTAATATACGTTTTTCATCTATCTATTGCACATATTTGTACTTTATCAATATTGATATTAATCATACTATAATGAATCTTGTTCTTTTGAATAAAATACCTTCGTCAGACTGAATTTTTTACCCTGAAACAGTTCCCCCTTTTTGAAAAAGATGGAGCATAATTTTCGATTAAAATATAGGATATAGGGTGATTGCCCGATGTACATGCACATGTACGCGCTTGACTATTGTTCAAAGAACAAACACATTCGACGCGAAATATGGTCCAAATGACATGAGCAACAATAACAAACTTTGATACGTTTTTAATCTTCATGTCACTATGTTCATCTGTGTGCATGTGTGTGTGTGTGTGTGTGTGTGTGTGTGTGTGTGTGTGTGTGTGTGTGTGTGTGTGTGTGTGTGTGTGTGTGTGTGTGTGTGTGTGTGTGTGTGTGTGTGTGTGTGTGTGTGTGTGTGTGTGTGTGTGTGTGTGTGTGTGTGTGTGTGTGTGTGTGTGTGTGTGTGTGTGTGTGTGTGTGTGTGTGTGTGTGTGTGTGTGTGTGTGTGTGTGTGTGTGTGTGTGTGTGTGTGTGTGTGTGTGTGTGTGTGTGTGTGTGTGTGTGTGTGTGTGTGTGTGTGTGTGTGTGTGTGTGTGTGTGTGTGTGTGTGTGTGTGTGTGTGTGTGTGTGTGTGTGTGTGTGTGTGTGTGTGTGTGTGTGTGTGTGTGTGTGTGACTGTATGTACGTCTGTCTATCTTATCAGTGTGTTTCTGCATGTGTGTGTGTGTTTGTCTGTCTGTCTGTCTGTCTGTCTGTCTGTCTGTCTGTCTGTTTGTCTGTCTGTCTGTCATATGTCACCGAATGTCAGCGCGTACACCTGGTCATATGGGCTCAGATGAATGGCGGAGTGTTGCCTTTCCAACCACTCGTATCTCGCCATCAAACAATAACACACACACACACACACACACACACACACACACACACACACACACACACACACACACACACACACACACATGCATTAAGCCAACACCGGTTCACCTATTCTAAGGCATCTGTTGATGATTTGAACTTTTGATTGGAGTCAAGCTGTTTGTATGCGTATGAGTGTGTGTATGTTTGTACGCATGTGTGTATATGCGTGTGTGTACGAGTGTGTGTATATGTGTTTGTGTGTGTGAGTGTATGTATGAGTGTGTGTGTGTACGCGTGTGTGTATATGTGTGTGTGTGTGTGAGTGTGTGTATGAGTGTGCGTGTGGTCGAATTTTGCGTGGAACTCGTGCGGTGTTATCTTGATAAAATTGAGACCAATCTTTTGCGTCCAAGACAGTCAAGTTGGTTGTTTTCAGATGCCAAGTGATGGCAGCTGCACATACTTGCTCAGATGAGATTGACGCAAAAAATTCCAAGATTAAACGGTCGAGATCAGTGGCGGCGCCAGGATTCTTCCCGTGTGGGGCTAGGGAAAAAGATGCGGGAAAACATGAGGAAATACACTCGAAATGTTCATGGACATGCTTTTTTATTTGGGGAAGGGGGCTCAGGGGGGCAGGACACATTTTTGAGGCTTCAGCCCCTGCAAGCCCTCCTGGCACCGCCACTGATCGATTTCTTAAATGAGTCCGTCCGTCCGTCTCTAAATGACATCCTTCCTATATTTTATCTGATTTGTCCTTGAGTTCTACATGAGCTCACTTGACTTCTACATACTGACATTTAAATATCGGTCGATTTTTTTGGTTTCATCAATTTACGATCAAAATCAAGCTCACTCATTCATTATCAATATAAGTTTATAGTTGATTTTTACGTTGCTATATTATATTAATCAGTTTGTTGCACAATTGTATAAATACACTTTTATTCAGCCTTTTGATTTGATAATTGTATTTGATCAATCGCTTATCTCTCCTGCTTCTTTCTTCATTCTATCTTTCATCTTCCTGACTAAAACCTCTACTTTTCCAACTCTCTTTCTCTCTACATCTTTTGCCCGCTTCCGGTTCATGGGGCCGCCGCAGGGTGGTAACCTGTGCTTGAGAACAGTGCAGTGTAAATAATCTACAAAATGTGAAAGTCTGATCAAAATGGAATAAACAGTTTTGGTGCTATACAGGATTAAAACTATATAGAACATTAAAATTAGTGAATTAAACGAGAAACATCATTTTAAGATTTATCATGTTTTCCATTACACCTAAAATCACTTAATTAATTTTATATGGCATAAAATACGATCAAATTCTCTATTAAACTGAGAAAATTAGGTAGAAATTGGGTCACTAGTTCCGGAATTATTAGCACTCAAATAGCGTTACAGTTGGGTTAGGCCGCTCAAACTTCCCCTTGAATGTAATCAAATTACACATTCCACTTTGTATTTAAGTATGTATGTATGTGTATTTGAGTATATGTGTATTTGATCCTACACGAATACCTCTATTTTGTCAATATGCTCACTCTCACAATCCTGCTCCTCTTGATGTCTCGTTCCTCTTCCTTGTTCTCGAGCTGCTGTTGAGGCCCCTTTGTCAGCAAAATGAATTATATTTTCCGCCACCTCTATAATTCTCTTATCTCGCTAATCTTATCAACAGATTCTCTTCCCTTCGACTCAGTCTCCCAGTGGCTTTATAAATACGTCAACGTCAGCCTAGTGGATTCTCTCACTCACTCCATCATTTTCCCATTCCAATCTTCTTGACATCATGTCCTTAGTCTCATCTTAAAAAGTAACATCTTTTCAGCCGATCTCATTAGGTTTTCTGCCATTTCCAAGACTCCTCCGTGTCCTCCATACATCCATCCTGTTTTGCCTAGCACGTTCAAATAATAAATTCCCGTTTCGTCTCGTAAAATTTCTTGCTGATAAGCATGCCAGTGTTCATCAAATTGTGAAGAAACCGAATCTACACCCGACTATCTTGAAATAAGAATCGTGGAATATCTACTCTCAGCTTTTCGTACAAACTACTGTAAACTCCGGAATTCACCACAACATTCAACTTGATCCCTGGGACATTTCCATTGCCGCCTACTCATCTGTTTGCTTGTGTTCCGTATCCTTGTTGTTGTGCTGTTGTTGCCTGTGCTGTCGCCTGATTACGCTTTGTATAAGCTGGTCTCTAGTAGGTGCTGAATCAGCGCTACTCCAAACACGCGTCCTCAACATCAACGTGGTGGTTTCTCCCCATTCTCAGTGTTGTCTTCAGTCTGTATTCAATAGATTTTCTTGCATTCGCTCATATCTATCAGCAGTGGAGGCGCCAAGGGGGCTCAAGCCTCACCACAAAACCTGAAGCCTTAAGCCTCAAGGGCTTAAGCCTCCCCACAAAAATGACAAGAACCCCCTTAACTCCCCAAAAAAACACGACATGAACATTTCAAGTGTAAGTCCTCCTGTTTCGCCAGCCCCCCACCTTTTTCCTTAGCACCTCTCAGCCCCCCACCGGAGAAAACCTGGCGACGCCACTGTCTACTGGAGATATAAAACGTATTCATCCTGTTGTTTTTGTGTTACTGTGTGTTTGTGTTTGTGTTTGTACTTTTTCCATGTCTCGTTTCCATTTAATCAAATAAGCTCTTCCTAATTCTCCAGTTTTGTATGACACTCATTTTTCTGTTTGGCGCTTATGTTTTAATGTATAGTGAACAAATACCATTAATATAAATATGCAAATGTGAGCACTTGTTTACTAGTCGTATTTGCAATAAACATGCGGACAAGCGTATTAATTTCTTAATCACTTGGTTATTTGTTTATTAATTATTAATGTTCTCACGCGTTCATTTTTTATTGTTTCTGTAGTGGGCTTGGGTTGCTCTTGGCGTATGAGCGTGTACTTACTTTGATGAAGACATCCATTCATGTCGGAATACCGTAGGCCCCGATCATTAAGCCCATGCCACCTTTCAGGCCTGAAATACTAAGTTTTTAGTAGTACACGTCCAATAAGCTCATCCAATATCTGAACTTTTCTCTGGTAGTATTTTTCATTTGCTCCGTTTGTAACTGCCACTTTCAGACGGAGAGAGCATTTCTCGACAGCCATTTCCATTAGTGATGGAGATGGGACAAATTGCATGATACAACGTATCGGTATCGGTAGCAGCTGCTCTTTGTTCGCTCTGTTGGTTTCGTTCGATTCAAAGCGGTTTGACATTCTGTAGATTCACCCGACCTGTACGGGATGGCGAGGCGAATACAGTACAATCTTTATCATTTTGCTGTTCTGTTCGCCTTTCGTTCATAGCGCATTGGGTGACGTTGATTGGGCACATAACGGCTAGCAGTGGCGCCACCAAAAGGGGGGCTTGGAAGAACTGGAATCCCCCAGGAGAGACAGCCCCCTGATCACTGCCAAAAATCCTGATCATGAACCTCATCAATACCCGCATCTTTTTCCTTAGTCTCCACATCAGTTTAATTCTGGCGCCGCCACTGCTGACTTGCTAGTAGTTTGGCAACAGAGAGCTAGCACGTAAAGTCACCACCACACTTCAAGGTGAAACAATTTGGCCAGATGGGAAGGAGTTGTGAAGATACGTCATTTTCATTAGGGCGTAACAAGTTCCGCTTGGAGTTACACTCAACTATACGTGTACACTCACACTTGAAGGGGCAAAATCGATCAATTTCGTCTAGATAGGAGATTAAGGGCATATTATTTATTAATATTATTATTTATTATAGGCAAATAGAGTAGCATGGGAAAAGTGCAAGTACTATTACCACCATGCGGTAGCTTCATGCACAGGAAGTGTCCAAAAAATGTAGACAATAACATATACGACTTTAATCAGTGAGATGGGAAATAGCGAAAAAATAAACAAAAATCCACCGAAAATGATTAATCAAAACGCAATGCTAATTGCAAAATAAGACTGAATACATTTAATTATAATGGATAAAATGATAAAATAATAAACAAATGAGTCAAACAAAGAAGAGACGATCAATATGTAAATATTAGTACGTAATATGAGAGTAAGAGAGAGTATCGCTATTATAATTTATTATAGTTTAAATGGAAATAAACAATTGAGGTTCGTTTCAGTTTGATGAAGTTTTGTTGAAGACATCCGCTCTTTCTTGCGCCCTGTTCTATTCGACTTTCAGATTTAATCCTATAGATAGAGCCAACAATAGACCCAAATCTTGCTTTGATAAAAAATTCGCGCCACAAAATAGCTTGAGAGTGAAATGTCTTACTGCAATTAATAGGAACGTTATGGAGTATAAAAAATCCCAAATCAGACAAAACTTGATCCACTGTATCTTCAGCAAGGGTGGTCTTTGGAACGGAGGTTATGTGGAGAGAAGACACTGCTCCTATCAGCTCCAGCGTGGTCGAGTCAAGATCGCAGGATCAGCTGGTCGGTTGGGACATTACCGTCACCAGACGTCAAGCGCCAGAAAGTCGACACTTGGGGCGTGGTCACTCCAAGTTGGAGTTGCGCAGGTGCGACATGACATGACCGATTCACCCAACCCCCACTGCCATCACTTCGACATTACGCTCCACTACATAGGGCTTCCGAGTCCGTATGTATGTGCGTGCGTGCGCGCGTGTGTGTGTGTGTGTGTGTGCGTGTGTGTGTGCGTGCACTACCGCCAGCTGTCAGAATAACGCATGATTTTCGCCAGGCACGTGCCGAATGCGTAATAGCACACTGGGACGTGTATGCGTGTGTGTGCGTGCGTGCGTGTCTGTTCGCACATCTGTGCATAAGCGAGCGCAAACGCGCATGTGTGTGTGTGTGTGTGTGTGTGTGTGTGTGTGTGTGTTTATACCGTCAAACATGCACGGTTGCGAGTGATTAGCTGCACTTGGACCTGAAAGAGGAGGTTTTCGCCAGTGAAACAGCAGATGGACCACAAGTGTCGTTCGTCACTAGACAATGCCAAACACGCGGCCCGACACTAATGAGCACTAAACCTGCGACACACTGCGTTCTGGAACGAAATATGCCGGTTGTCAGTTGAACCGGGTCAGACTATATGGCGAGAGTGAACTGAGAGGCCTCTCCAATGACCCGTCCCATATTGTATCAGCCCATATCAGTCAAATATAAGTGTCATGTCAATTCTATATCCGTCTTATGTCACTTCCATATCGGTCTCCCCACAGACAAAGCCGCCATTATCGTAATAAGCATACATTTCATTCATTGACATTCATTTGTATAGCGCACATTATAACACACGCGCGAAAAGACAAATCTTGGAGCAAAAATAAAAACAAATATGTAAGACACTTCGACGCCGCTTAGGGTAGACAAACAAACACACACACACACACACACACACACACACACACACACACACACACACACACACACACACACACACACACACACACACACACACACACACACACACAAAACCACACATTAACGAACAATTTCTGAATCGGTAGCATTTATTCGTGAAAGTCTCCACCAAAAGGAGGGCAAATTTCTGGCAAATTGTAATCATTTGAGCCGGCCGTACTGAGGTCATTAGGAACAACACGTCACTACATCCAGTCATGCGATAGAAAACCGCGACAGAAAACATGAGAAAAGTGTTCAACATGATAGGTGTAATAAACGCACAGACGCTCAACTCGCACAGCACCGTATCTCCTCCAACCGTCAAACCACAAACACGACTCCTCGCTCACACCGTGACACACACACACTAACACTCCATGCACATAACACTACATGCACACCTGGCTTCAAGAGCCAACTAAATGAATCTACAAGATGCGGTAAATCTACAAGATGCGGTAAAGTGGAAACGCTGCACAGACAAACATGCGGTAAAGTGGAAACGCCATTGTATGACGAATGACAATAACAATGACGAATGCGTATCGACTGAACACGCACTCACACATGCATACTCACACGCACTCACACAATAGCATGAACATCAATATTGAAATAATTGACGCGGCGCAGGATTGGCCCGTAATAAACGCACAGCAGAGCGACTAGGCAAGTCATTCGGTTGTTCATTCATCCGCACCGGTTCAACAACTCTTTCAGGCTGAACTGCAGCAGGCGGAACTGTCACGAGAGCCGGACGACGTTCTTCTTCCTGCTGCTGCTGCTGCTGCACACCAGGCGGCACACTGACAGCCACGCGTCGATTGCACGGCCTCAGACTTCTCACGTGACGAGGCACTCCGTCGACTTCGACGCTGAGCTGAGAGGTCACACCAGTCACAGTGCCGATGTGTGACCTGGTGTGACAACTTGCACCTCGCTGCCGAACCCACACAACATCTCCAAGTTTGAACTTGCAGCGCACAGAAGCGTTGTTAACTTGAGCGTTGCCAGAATGTGGCGGCGTCGGGATTGGCCTCGACCGCACGAGATATTTATATATCTGCATGGCAGGCGCGGAACTGTCTGTGCGGCTGTCCTTTGGAGTCATGTTGTACCAATGTACAGCTTCCGATACAGAGCAGTTCGACCTAGCAGCGATTGTTTTGATGGTGCGATGGCTGCGCTCAGCGATGGCATTTCCAGTGGGCTCATATGCGCACCGAAAAATCAAATTGACACCCCATTTTTCGAGCATGCTTCTGAAAGCAGCGCTGCGAAACACAGTTGCGTTATCGGCCAGAACTTCCGCTGGTGGACCGCGCTCATAAAAAATGTTCTCCAATTGCATGATGACATTCACACTGTCTTGCTGTCTCAGGTGACGCCACAGTGAGAATCGCGACGGGCCACAGTCGATCACAGTGAGGTAATGGTGAAGCCCTGCGTGCGTCACGTCGATGGCCAGACGATGCCAGTTGCGCTTTACGTGCAACTTGCCTGCTGCCCACCGCACAGGAGCAGGATCAACTGACTGGCATGCATCACAATTTCTCACCACCGTTTGGGCCATCCTTCTGCTCACACACGGGTCTTTCTTCTTCGAGAAATACAGTGTTCGCCTCACACCAGGGTGACCAGAGGCCTCATGCACGGCTCGCACGACAGCGAGAGGATCATGCGGTGAAGTACACGGTGCTGTCGCTGCTGCTGCCACTGACACGGCTGCATTAGGTTGCTTTCTCAGCCAGGCGGTGGGCACACGAGTCAGCTGGTCCGCCAGATTGCAGCTTGAGCTGACGAATGCGACGTTAACGTCCAACTGGTACTCTGCCACCAGAGACGTGAGAACAGACAACCTCCTGCGAATAAGCATTTCACTGGCGGCTTTTGTTTGAAGCCTCGATTGCCCACTCAATGCGTTGCTTATCCAGTGGAAGACTGTGCGGGAATCAGTAACTAGACGGAATTTTTTCAGCTTCCAAATAAGCGCCAGGTTCACACCTTTGACAGCAGCATCGAGTTCCGCCATATTAATATGAGCCGCATCCTCAGTGCGCAACCAGCATCCGTCTTCAATCACTGACCCGCCGATCTCCAATACCGCACCCATGGCCAATGAACTAGCATCGGTCCAAACAGTGGCGTCTCCATCAACCACATCCCAGCGTCCAGTTGCAGGATCAGCATCTTTCACACGGGCCAATATTTCCTCCAGCATTTTGCGGACTTCTCCACCATCACGCAGCTTGTCATCCCAGCTTGCAGTTGCAGCATTTGCTCGACGCTTGATGTATGCTGCCGCCACACGCAGCCAGCCACACACTGGCATGTGCCCTGTCAGTTTGCCACAAACTGAAAACACGTTCCGCCGTGTGAGAACATCCGGTATGTCACCAACACAGTTGTCACGGCGCCAACGCAGATGACGACCATGGCTGTCCACTCTGACACCAAGGACACGAGCGCCGTCTCGCAGTCGCTCGGGAGCTTTGCACACTAGGCCGTATTTTTCCAGGTGTGCAACCACCTTGTCCACACCAACGACATTCGCGTTCACAAGCACATCGTCGATGTAGGAAGACGTACCCTGAAACACGGTCATTTCTGATATTCGAGCGTTGGCACGGAGTGTTCGACGCACGTAGTCGGGCAGACCGTGGACGAAAGCGCTGTTTATCGCTGCTTCCTGCAGTCCACCAGCGAGCTGAGCGAGTCGTTTTATATCCGCAAGATACGCGTCAACCGGTTCTCTAGACTGTAGCCGACGCGTCACCAGCTGATCATAAGCAGAAAAAGAATCGACCTCGAACGCCTTCACCAACGCTCGCTGAACTTGATCCACATCAAGTTTGCTTTGATCCGAAAGCTGGTCATACACTCGGTATGCATTTCCTGTGAGTCGAAGTGGGATGACGGCAGCAACAAACGAAACGTTGTACAATCTGCATATCCAATGCAACTTGCTGAACCATTCAGACACGGAGCAATCATCATTGCCTCTGAACTCCGGAATAAGTTTGATGTCAAACGCCATCGCACCAGGAGCAACACTCTCAGACTTGGACATTATGCCGAAATAGCTTGTAATAAACGCACAGACGCTCAACTCGCACAGCACCGTATCTCCTCCAACCGTCAAACCACAAACACGACTCCTCGCTCACACCGTGACACACACACACTAACACTCCATGCACATAACACTACAATAGGAGAAAATATTTTCTATAATCTGTTCAAAGCAGATGTTACATGGAAAAGCGAAATATGTTTCCAATACGGCTGAGGTTTCATCGGCATGATTTCAATATCGCGTGCACTTTCTCTGCTGTATAGCTTAGAATAGTTACATTTTCGTACTAAATGAATACACATTTTCAGTGCGGTATGCGCTCACTGAACTGGCGGAACCAGAGGGGGTTCGGTGGCTGAAACCCCATCCTAAAATGTCTCCATCAACTCCTCATATCTAAGAGGTTCACAAAAAATGGTCAAGGAAAATTATATTTTTGTAGTTTGTTGATATAAGCATTGTCGCAAAGCATATTCGCGCATATTGCGTTTGCAATTTTTTCAGCCCCCCGATTGCACTCTGAATCCGCTACTGGCTCACTGATTCACTAAGCTAACCCAGAATTCTAATATTGCTTTGATTGTCTTTCATATATTATAGTTTCTTGTGAGTTCTAGTGGTATCTAAATGATTCCTTATGCCCCGTTATGTAACATCCGCTGAGGATGAGCTCAGTCGCTATATACAATACATGTTGTGTGGGAGTTATTACTGGAGAAGCTGGTACTTGGTCTTCAAGGTGTTTGGTTCAAGAAAGTGACAATCAACGAGAAAAAAACAGTAGAACGATGAGTAACAATCAGCAAGATTTTGTATGCAATGCAATTGGCTTTGTAGATCTTCGCGTGATCTGAAATTAGTGTTGTTAAAACGTTCTAGATGCTTGCAAACCAGTTATTTGAAAATCCCGAAACTTCCCCATCATCACAGTCTAGCATGAAAGAAATGCATACAATCTGAATGATTCTATGCAACAAACATTTGGAAAACCTTTGTTAAATAGTGCAATTATGGACTGCACATTATATTAATTGGCAATGCTGATCTATATTAAATAAATCAGTATTAAAATGATATATATTTCACTTGAGATAATGTGAATGAGTTACATAGTGTGTTTGCGTGTGGATATTTGGTCTAGCATGCTGCTCATATTAATTGCAGTGGCGTAGCTAGGCTATCTGCCGCCTGGGGCGGGATTTTTTTGCCGACGCCGTCCATCATGTATGCTTGCGGTCACTTAGCTGCAAGAAGCTGTGTGTGTGTTTCAACACGACTGAAACAGGAAATTAACAAGTCCATGTGTCGATATAACTCAAAAGACGAACTTAATCGGCAACTATTTTCAATCAGCCTTGCCTTTACTCAGTCCTTGGTTATTTGAGATTAAAATAGCAAATATGAAATAATATATTCCGGCAAATTCGACTCAGATATAACGATACTTCAAAGTATTCAGCAGCTCGCTTGCCGCCCGGGGCGCACACACCCCACTTGTTGGGCGGTTTTTAGCGTCTGCTTGCCCGCAATGTTTGGAGCGAGTCTGCAGGGGTGATGGGGAAGCCCCACAAGACCGGCGCCAGGGGAAGCTGCCGCACATGAAGAAGATACGAGGTGGCCAGATGTTGCCAGCTGTGCTGAGTAAAGCCGATCACAGTGCTGCCAAACATCCGCCCGACATCCTGTACAATGCGTCTGTCGTTTGTACTGACAGTGTACATGACACACATGCTGCTGTCTATAAAGTATGACATGCGTGTTATTTGCACAATAAGTAGAACTTGATGCATGCATGGTTGATAACACAGTAGATCAGCGATTCTTAACCTGCATTTGATCAAGCCCCAGGGGTTCGGTGAGTCAGTGATTCAGGGGTTCGGCGGTTTGTTTCACCCACTGGTATGGTTCGTGACGTCAAGCTCTGCTTAGTCATCATTGGCTGCAGCTAATCACGCCACATCGCTTGGTCTTGATATCTGTGCTGCAAGCAACTCGGTCCACTCAGTAGTAGCCTAATTGTGTCACTGTCTTGATCGTACGTGATTTGCGATTTTTCTCATAATACTTCAAACACGAAGGGTTGGATAATTGTACCAATGGAACTTGTGGGGTTCAGTACCTCCAATAAGGTTGAGAACCACTGCAATAAGCGCAGCGTAGCCGAGTGGCTAAAATGCATGCTTAGTACACAAGATACCTGGGGTTCGATTCCCTGACGAGGTGAAACGGTTGGGTTCGTTTCTCATAGGGATAGCTCAATTGCCGTATGGCGGTTTTTGTGTGCGTGCAGTTTTATGTGTGCTGGCCGTGACTACGATATAGCCCGTGTGTGGCGGCCGTACCAGCCGTGTGCCAGCAGGGACCGCAGGTATCATAAAGCGTAAACAGACAACAAAAGACAGCGAAATTGTTGTGTTGTCAAAAACATCTTTCTACCTTGATGACATTGAGATGTTGTCCTCATGCTCGCCGAACATGCCAAGAACAAAACAGCCTGGACATGTGTCGTCCGGTCGCCTGGTGCCACCCATTCACCAGAGCGTTGGCTTTATCTCGCTTCAGGAAGTCTAGATGAGCATATAAGTTCATAGAAGTTCTGGCCGATAGCGTGATATAGCTGCACAACGTGCCGACGACTGGCGGATTGTTTGAGCTGTCTCGTCGGTGGACAACAACCAGGTCACTAGGAAGCTGGTGCCGCGCACGTCAACCACCAGCAGAGTGATGAGGTTGAAACTGTACGCTTAAACATACAGAAATTCAGCGCTATGATTGGGCAGAATCCGATGAAATTAGCTAGAGACAAATGTTGGTATCTGGTTGATGTATGCATCATTGGATAAAATGAAGATATCAAAGGTAATCGCCGTTGGTCTGGTGAGTTGAATCTATGCGGACAAATGATTTCCCGAAAACCGACAGAATTTGAAGCTGAAATTTTGACGTGAAGACTAGTACAAACGGATCTGTACCGTAAAGAGGAACCAGCAGATGCAAAGCGAAGATATCACCACTGAACAACATATTCATATACCATTTTTGAAATTTGGCACAAAATCAGTAACTATGAAAACTATACACCAAAACTATATATGCTATGAAAACTATATACCAAAAATGGAAATGAGTAAACAAGCAAAATAGACACTTGTTTGTTGTTGTTGATACTCAATAGCATTTTCTGAACACTGACAGCGTTAGACAAGGTAGGTTTACGCAGTATATTGATTATATTCTTGCAGTTCAGCAACTATAACCGTATTACTGGTACTGCACCGTTGGACTTGTTAGCGCGAACGCCTTCCACGGTGCGCTGTGCCGGTCGCGGCCTTCTCTGAAGAAATAAATACTTTGCTCCATGTTCCATTAGAAATACACACAGCGCCAAGCCAGAATGAAACTAGTACAGGTTATCTACAGGGTATCTACATAATACAGGTTTATCTACAGTGTAGTTAGGTGGAGCATATGACTTCAGAACTTATGACTTTAGAGTCCTATCTAATTCAGGATATCATAATAAACTTTGATAATCTGCACAGCTGTCAAATTACATTCACTCTAGCGTTTGGAGCACAAAATGAACAAATAATTTTCAGAACATACCGTGTTTGCGCATTCGCCGTTGAAATGACGATGGTGCGATCTTGTTGTCCCTGATGCAAATTGCTTTCGACAAAATTCAAACGTTGTCATCATAACTTGTATTGAGAAAACATGTGAGATCAGTGCAGAACAGTTTGAATTGCTCACCGTACGGCGTTGTATAACCCTTTGCATACGCTTCAAGTTTGAAATTAACAATTATACGGAACCAAGATCCTTTATTTTTTACCTTTGAAATGTTAAACTTCTTGGAACATTAAGCGATAAACTTCTTGCGCTGCTTTCGGTATGGAATTTACTCCCACCCCGTATTCCACACATAAAATTCATTTTCCCCGCATCTTGAAGTAATTAATGAAGGTGCGTCAATGGTGAAGCACGATAATTTTGTTCTTTCAATATTTTTAGTGTCAGTGCCCAAATTAATTTGTCCTATGGTACTTTTACTTGTGAATAATTCTCATGAATTGTTCGCTGTTTTTGCAGTATGATAGTTTGGTATATTTTGTGCTGTGATAATGAGTGGACCACGGAAACACATAGAAGTTAATCTTTATGGGCGACCGCAAGAGTTTGCCATTGATTTTGGTCGTGTGGTCTTAGATAGTCAGAAATATTTTCAATTGAAACTTATCAGTCAATTGTCTTCTGATGTGAATTTTGTCATTCAAAGGGACAAAGAGTCTCCATTATTGAACGAAGATGTGTTTGATATCTCTCCGCGTGATGGATTGTTAGTGTGCAGGACCACAACTACGGTCAATGTATGCTATAGACCGCGCTTTCCATATGAAAAATCCGTCGACTATTATGACATATATTACGGCAGTGATCCTCATTGTGCTCGGATCAATCTGCTCGGTACATCGGAAGGCTGCCGTATTGTTCTCGAGCCGGAGGTTCTTGAATTCAACTTTGAAACGCGCGGTGAAACGGATAAACATAGTGAGCGAGATTGTATTCGGCGTATGTTTATGGTGGAGAACACGTCATCAATGGTGGCGTATATGAATTTCAAATTGGAACCGGGTGTTTTTTGTGTGACACCTAGATGCTGTCGTGTTGATCCAGGTGCACGATTTCAGGTGCAAGTTATATGTCACAGGGTGGCAGTGAAGGCATTGTGTCATTTCCTGCATGTGCTTGTACATAACGGAGCAGCGCGTTGTGTTCAACTTCTAATTAGTGCGAAGTTATCGCCTTTACCTCTCACGCCTTCTCTGGAAAAAACTCCTAGCCGTTTCTGGAGTGACCGGCTGGTGCTTGATATGGATATTGTTGATTTTGGGCGAACTATTCCTGGCAGTGGCAGTGTGTGTCTCCTTCATGCCACCAATGTAACAGCTTTCAATATGCAGGTGCAATGGTTCACATTGTCCACTCGGACAGTGGTCGTGGTGCCCGATTCTTGTGTCGTGTGCGCAGGAAAGACGATCGCATTTGAGGTATTGTTTGTTCCAGAGGAGAAGGACATCCTATATTTTACCCATATTGAGGCTATTGTGCAGCCTAACGATTCAGATAATATGGATCTACGCACATTGCACCAGTTCCCCGTAATGGGAAATACCTTTGCCATTGACGAGTTGGCTCAAGCTCCGTCTGTCCTTATGTCACCGTCGCCTCTAGTGCTTCCTGCGTGTGCTATCAACGGCATTAGTTCGGCCACATGTCTCGTAAATAACAGTAATTCTTGTCAGCAGCTCGTTTACAATTTCGCCAGTAGCGATATATTTCGAGTGTTCCCCCAGGTCGGATGTGTTGACGCTGGTGATTTTGCCGTAGTGTTGGTTGATTATATAGCAGGTAAGGAAGTCGTTGCACGATTTGTGGGCAGTGTTTCCTGCCGGTTAGATCTGTTTCACCTTCACAGTATTGATTTACAAATACTTGCTAGCCAGGAATCTCCTGAGGTTGCGTATGAGCCGTCGCCGCTTAAATTTCCATCAGTTTGTCGAGGAATGGTGGCAAATGCCGCTATCTATTTGCGCAATCTAACTCGCTGTCGGCTGCACATCACAGCGGAATGCGCCGATGGTTGTATGTATCCGGAGAAGCGAGAGTTAACACTTGCTTCGAACGAAAAAGTTGCATTCAAGTGGAGAAGTTATCTCGACGAGCCAGGGTTCCACGAGTACGTTATATCACACCGTATTCGATTTGTCAGTACCGTGGATGCTCCTGTGGATACAAGCGACAAAGTGGTGAACGTTACCGCTCAAACTAATTTAATCGATGGGGGTATTTACACTGAACACCATGAAATTGATATGGGCATACAGTCGGTTGGAAAACCGGTTAGTTCGCTCGTTCGCATCCATAATGACTGTGACATTTTGGCTGACGTTCTACTGGCCCTTGTTCCTCATCCAATGCTGAACGGGTGTTTTGCTACTACAGCTCTGACGTCTGCCGAAAATTTCAGCGAAGCTGTGCCGTTGTATCATGCTACTATTGTAGCTCATAAGTTTGCGTCGATAAAGTTCACGGTTGAGCCAGATGTTGAAGGCACTTTACGATTCCAATTGGTTTATTGTATACTGTGTGATGAGACTGGCAAACAAAAAACTTCATATAGATCTTTAGCAGAAGTGAGTTTCCACTCATATCGTCCATTTTTCCAATTTGCGGATATTGAGACCAAACAGGGTGATGTATTTCAGGACAAGCTAATAATTTGGAAGCTACTATCTATCAATTCTCTTAATTCAGAACTTAAATTTTCTAAGGGAAAGTCCGAAATTCATATGGCACTTCCCCCTCGACCCAGTGGATCTTCTGAGTATACTTTGGCGATGCTTATCGAAAATCCAGGTCACGTACCTGCGGTGTGGAGTTTTGTATTCCATGCTAATGTTGACTGGTTTCAACTGAGCTCGACATCGGGGAAATTGCTACCTTCATCATCTGAAACAATTTTGCTTAACGTTCAACTGTCCAATGTCCCACGGGTCGACAAAGTCACCGGTCGAATTAGAGTGCACGGCGGCAGCGATATAATTGTGTGTTTGCAACGAACCAGTGTGTCATCGGAGCGCAGTTGGGTATATTTGCCAACAGATTCATCTCTGTTTGCAATACCTTATGGAGATAATCTATCTGCTTGCCAAGTTGATCAGTACTCTGTACGTCAACCAGTGATTGAGCTCCAGCCGATAGAGCTGGGGTGTCGTCATCCTCCTCTTCAGTTTGTGACTCTGTTCAATTCTGGTTTGAGGTCTGCGGAGTTTCATGTGTGTTGTGAAGAATTACAGCGCGTGAAAACCGAGAACTGGAATGTTTCAGTTCTCCAGTGTCTCGATTCAAAGGGTCACGTTCCTGCCGGGGGTTGTGCGCGCATCCGTCTGGTATTTTGTCCTGTTGAAGCCCGTAATTACGAGTTCAATCTGCCAATCTCCATTGATTCTTCCTGTTACGGTCAACCCGTATTGTTAAGAGCTCGGGGAATCATCAAAGATAATCTGCACAAGGATCGGCGTTATTCTCAAATTTGCTCTCAGCAGCAAGTGTTTTTGCCCAATGAAAACATATCTCTTTCCCATCGATATATTCACTTTGGAGCGCTCTCCACACGAACATCGCGTACCAAAATTGTATACATGCGCAATCATTGCAAAGAATATTTTTGTTTTATGTGGTCGTTACGACTTGGTACGGATGAGTGTTGCACCGTCTTCAGTAGTGATAGTGATCAGGACGTCTCCCCAAACGGTTCCCGAGTTGACATTGATCCAAAGGAAGGTCTTATGGCACCTGAGGAAACTATCGCTGTTTGTCTCACATTTTCGACCGGAGATATTCCGCAGGTATGCTCCCACATTGTTAATGTCGCTTTTCGTAATTTGACGCGCGAGCGCTTATTTCAGATCAACTACGCAGCCTGGAAGAGATTGTGCGAACGCCGGCGCGCTGAATTTGTCATTTCTGAGTCGCATCCTTTGGGCTACACTCGTCCACTGACACATCCACCACAAGAGCCCTCGCCCACTTACATACCGGTGACTATCGAGGCTCATGTGTGTCACATGGAGGACACGTTGTCAGAGAATGGTTCGTGTGTTCGTCAGCTGATTTCATCGGCTGATGGGGATGTCGCCAGTTTATTGTTACCGTCGCCATGCCCTAATTTCGCGTTACTGAGCTCGTCGAAGAAGACGATAATCGACTTTTGCATGCGCGGCATTTTGTGGTCTTTATTACAGGAGTGTGATATATGGCAGCGAATCGAAAATGTGAATAGGGATTGCGTCCCTTTTTTCGAGCAATTGGACGACGATGCTACGGTGCCGGAGCCAGATGACAACTGCTCTTCAAATGTGCTGGTTCTCAGGAAGCGTTTTGTCACTGAGAGAATCATTCGAGATTCAGTCACCAAAATTATCAGGGAATATGCAACTGATAACAATGCATCTTGAACTCGCTTCGTCTCGAAATACGCTTAATGTGTTTTCCTAATACATACCCGTTGGTCTTTATTCATCAATGTGTGATTCCTTTGCGATTCTTCAGTTCTTATTACATTAAGAAAATTCCCCATGTATTAGATGGAGAGTATTTCACGGTCGTTAAATGACATAAGTCGCTATAAGTCATTTGAATATGCATTTGCAGGTATTAGATTCATTTGTCTTCCCCTCTCGCAGTCAAGTGTTTCAGTGTATATTTTACAACTATATATTAATTTTAACGCCAATTGCTCTGATAATAATGAGTAATAGGAGATATTTAGTCTATTGTGTTGCGGTTTGGAAAATCGCTGGAGGGAATTTACTGATGAGTAATCGGTATATTAGGTGTGCCATCAGTGATGACACATGAATCAGCTGCATTTGTATTGACACCCAAACGAATAACTCGTGGACATCGTTAAATTTTGCCAAACGATAAAAAACATTTGCAAAAACACCAGACTTACACCAAAATATATAGACAATATAACTAATATTACCTCGATAAATTGGTTCATATGGATATGGATAAATGGAGTATGAAAATATATTCAAATTTAGGAAATTCAATATACAATTAATGAACTGAGAGTAATCGAGCCAAATGATTTCCGCAACTTTTTACGCTTGAATGGATAATCGTTTGACTTTGACTGCTCCTGAAATCGAAAAAACGAACACCATCATGCGTGATGTAATCGCTGTGAGCCCAATATTGTACCCTACGATATCTCGAAGAACCCCACGATATCTCGCTCCTGGGAACAGCTTTGAAGATCTGAAGTTTTTAACAGCTTTTTTTTATTTCAATCACAAGCAGGTTATACAAGCCAAGGAGGGTGCCAGCCCTGTTGGATTATCGCTCCCTCCTTGGCAAACTACAAAACAAGAAAAAAATGAAAAAGAAACTAAAACAACGCAGAACTCCATACAAACGCAAACGCGAAAAATCTAGGTTATAGAAAGACAAGTGAAAACATGCATACAAGAAATACATTACAGCAATTATATATACAAAGAGGTGCATGCCATCATACATACACACTTGTGGTGAACTGTACGTGCACCGGGCGTACTGGTGTTTTCATGTTTATGTACATAGATGCGCATAAATAGGACGTCATGGAATGACATTGAAGAACTCATCAGCGGAAGCTCATGCACGCACGCATGGACATATACAAATACATGCATACTCGCATAGACAGAAACAGTCATACATACACATACACACACTACACAGCTCTGCTTGGTCTTCATTGGCTGCAGCTAATCACGCCACATCGCTTGGTCTTGATATCTGTGCTGCAAGCAACTCGGTCCACTCAGTAGTAGCCTACTTGTGTGACTGTCTTGATCGTACGTGATTTGCCATTTTTCTTACAATACTTCAAACACGAAGGGTTGGATAAATGTACCAATGGAACTTGTGGGGCTCAGTACCTCCAATATGGTTGAGAACCACTGCAATAGGCGCAGTGTAGCCGAGTGGATAAAATGCATGCTTAGTGCCCAAGATACCTGGGGTTCGATTCCCTGACGAGGTGAAACGGTTGGGTTCGTTTCTCATAGGGATAGCTCAATTGCCGTATGGCGGTTTTTGTGTGCGCGCAGTTTTTTGTGTGCTGGCCGTGACTACGATATAGCTCGTGTGGCGGAGGTACCTGCGGTGTGCCAGCCGGGACCGTCAGAGGCTTTGTCCCGCAATATTACACTCCAACATAAACTTCTCCTGCGTACCCTTCCTAACCTTCTCCTTCTAACCTTCAAATGCGTAATAAAACGGTTACGTATGGTATGGTAGGCTAGCAGTGTATGCATGCTTCATAAAATTAAACACAATGAACTTCATGCCCTTAATGTCGAGCATCCGGATAAAAGCTAGCTGCACAATCCAGGCTTCTACCTCTCGTCAGCGGCAAATGGAGCAAATATGATAGTAAGGATGAATCGCTCTTTCATGCACGAATAAAACACATTGGTTGACACACGAGCAATACTGCACGCTGCCCGGTGCAACTGCGTTCAGAACAGCTCATTTCCTCTATCGTAGTCCCCAGAAAACACGCCTCAAGAATGCACTATTGTCAGTGTATTAACACTACGATCCGTCCATCATATCTGGACACACAGACGCATACACATACACACTGGAGCACACACACACACATACATACACACGTACACGCATTAAATGGATTGATAAAGTGATGTATCAGGTAATCAAAACACAAACATTGCGCACCTGTATGCTTGAATGATGAGTTCAAGTGTCGTGATTATTTGCAAACACCGAAAAACAGTAATGACAAGATAACTTTGATAATAAGCTCACTAACAAGAAGCTCAACAAAAAGACCGTTCATCACATATCGTCAGCCACAAGTTTTCAACTACCAATCACTAATGATCGTTGAACATATCCATGCACAAGCTGTGAGAGAAGTGTCGTATCAGTTGATAATACAATCCGGACTACTTGTGCAGTCGACTTCTTCGGCGCCAGCATTGTTGGCGGAATCGGTTTGGTTGGCAGCAGTCGTCTGGTCAGTGATTGGTCTGCGTTGCGAGGTCAAGAGACAATTTACAACAGCCTGGGCCAGGTAGCCAGCCACCGCGCGTGGTGACAACACGTAGAAGTCTTCGAGAACACCGCTGCCTCCCTCCTGAACGGTGCCAACAACGAAGAGTGTTGACATTATAAATATAGAAGCTGTGACTTCGAATGACAACGACTATCACCACAGTGGACATCAAGTGAATGTGGAAATCGATTAAACGACGCCTTAAAACAGTGGTTCCTAACCTCGGACTCGCAACCCAAAGTTGGGTCGCCAATCGATCATGTGTATAATTAGAATATATATAATAAATAGAAAAAATATATAATATATTATAATTAGATACTGGAATAAATAAAATTCATAATGCATTAACGTGTTTGAGAATTCTAAGCAGACCATTATTAAATTAAGTTATTATTTAAAACATACTAATTGAATATAAAAATATTTCGTATATCTATGTGGGCTTGGGTGGCGATGCTTGATTTGTGAACGATTTCGGGTCGATGCCGAAAAAGTTTAGGAGCCACTTTAGGTTAGGAGGTCTGAGAGCCTCATGCTGCTACGAGAACACACACTGTTTCTAGATCAGGCTATATAAACACGAAGAAATCAGAGATGAGCCATTACATCAGCATCACTGGAGATCACCACAGAGATGTGGCTAATTCAGGCTCTTCACTGAACCCGGAACATGTGGTTGAATCAGTAGTTGTGCCTCCCCAAACACACTCAACTAGGAGTGACATACTTCCTATGTTGTATCGCGGTAAAACCCAATGACAAGCCTTAATACATACCTTAATTCTAACCTTAATACATATTGCCACTGACGCCAAAACGACTCAATCCGAGCAGCTTTCAAACATATTTTCAAATGACCATTGCCAATAAATAGATGGTCGAAAAAGTTTTACCTCAATTCAACGTAGCTGGCATCAGAAAAATACGACGTTGATAAGAATGATGTCATGACAACAGTGTGAGGACGATTATAATGAGATAGGGTGGAAACAGCGATGATTTCAGACCAGGTTAAGAATACTGGCGCAATCAATAGCTATCATGTAAACAGTGCCAGATGAGTCCCATTCTCATTATTATTATAATTAATTACAGGCAGCTACAGTAGTATGGGAAGAGTGCAAGTGCACTATTACCACCACGCGGTGTGTACCGGATTTAGCGCCCAAAAACCACCAGAGCAATCTGGTAAATATTGGGCTATTGTTTGTCAGTTAAAATACTTAATAAATACATTCTCACATCATGCATGCTATTTTGAACATAAATGCATGAATTCAATGCTGATATGAAATGCCATTTAACACAATATACATTTGTAAATTGTAATTGTTCAAATTGTTTGAAATGTGAAAAATGAAACGTGAAATGTTTCTCTGACAAATAGCATATTTTTCTCCTCGATCGCGTGTGTGAATCTGTCTACTTGACTTTTCACGTGCTATTACCTGCAATTAACTACTCTATCCACTCTTCTTTACTATGCTAATTTGAATCCGTCTATATCAGTGGTTCTCAACCTTTCTCAGTGTTTGCACCACTTTCATATGAGAAGTCAGTTCTCGCACCGCCTCGATTCTTTATATACAGCTATACGAAAATATAAAAATACAAACGACGTAATAGAAAAATTGCATTCAATATTCATACACACAACTTGTTTGAGAGAATTAAGCAAAACTACGTTTTTCAGGAAAAATATAGTACACAGGTTAAACATATAATTTCTTTAAAAATAATTGCAAGATTCCTCGCATCCCCTAGGAACCAGACTCGCACCCCGGTTAAGAACCCACGTAAGAACAATAATTCAATGTTCTATTGTTATTTGTTATATCTGACATTGTATTTGCCTGCTTTTTTATCAAGTGTCGATATTTTTTGTGTGTGAAAATGGCAAAATATAGCATTGTA
This sequence comes from Sacculina carcini, assembly GCA_916048095.2. Lineage (NCBI taxonomy): Eukaryota > Metazoa > Arthropoda > Thecostraca > Sacculinidae > Sacculina > Sacculina carcini. The sequence goes on along the minus strand of OU696593.1, from coordinate 4,838,636 downwards.
TAACCAGTGGCGGCGCCAGGATATTTCCGCAAATGGGGGCTAAGGAAAAATGAGGGGCATTAGCGAAACATGAGCTTGCACTCGATATGTTCATGGTGAGGAATTTCTTGAGGAACAGGGGGGGATTTGAAACAATTTTTGGGGAGTGCTCCAGCCCTTCCAAGCTCCCCCTTGGCGCCGCCACTGTATCACACTGGAAAGTTTGAGGTGCCGAACTTGGTGGAGCTGTAACATACCCTGCTATAGATGGCGTGAGCGTCGGCAACAAGGCGGGTCAGGTCGATGCAGTCGTGAAAGTTCAACTCGG
>OU696593.1:4810829-4833329 GCA_916048095.2 Sacculina carcini | reverse complement strand
ACTATTACCATCCTGCGGTGACCCCATGTACCGGAAGAGATAAAAAGATCTTTAGAGAAACAGAGTTTGAAAAGTAAAAGTTTCAGTCAGAAAGGTGGAAGCTAATGAAGAAAGAAGCAAAAAAAACAATGAATCAACTAAACTATCAAATAAAAAGTCTGAATAGAAGTGTACACAGTGTACCCCGGATATTAGAGAACTGTTGGGAGCGGAGAAAAAGCCTCTGATATATTCGGGGAAAACCGCACGTAAAGTATAGAAGACGAGCCAGGAAGAAATACTCTCTTATATAACCGAGGTACACTGTTTCCACAATTGTGCAACAAGCAAGCGGAGATGAAACAATGAGGCAATGAGACAAGGAACGATCACGAACAAGTGAGAGTTTGATAGACTGACAGATAGAGAACTAGAGACCTGTGAGTCCTTGCAGTTGATGGTAGCCGCCGTGTCGCTGATACAGCTGGTTCAAAATCAGCCAGCGACCACTCAGTGTTGTGGTGTTGGCCCACAAGCCGACCAGGCCGCTCTCGCTACATTGTACAACATCCTAGCACACACACACACACACACGCATAAAAGGTCAAATAGACAAAACGAACACACAGAGAAAGCAAAGACATACAGATAGAGAAAAAGGAGAGACAGATATATGAAGGAAGGATAGAGAAATGAAGGAATGATAGAGAAATGAAGGAATGATAGAGAAATGAAGGAAGGATAGATAAACAAAGGAAGGATAGAGAAATGAAGGAAGGATAGATAAACAAAGGAAAGATAGATAAACAAAGGAAAGATAGATAAACAAAGGAAAGATAGATAAACAAAGGAAAGATAGAGAAATGAAGGAAAGATAGATAAACAAAGGAAAGATAGAGAAATGAAGGAAAGATAGATAAACAAAGGAAATATAGATAAATGAAGGAAAGATAGATAAACAAAGGAAAGATAGAGAAATGAAGGAAAGATAGATAAACAAAGGAAAGATAGATAAACAAAGGAAAGATAGGTAAACAAAGGGAAGATAGGTAAACAAAGGAAAGATAGATGAATGAAGGAAAGATAGAGAAATGAAGGAAAGATAGATAAACAAAGGAAATACAGATAAGCAAAGGAAAGATAGAGAAATGAAGGAAATATAGATAAAAAAGGAAATATAGAGAAATGAAGGAGATAGATAAACAAAGGAAAGACAGACAAATGAAGGAAATATAGATGAGCAAAGGAAAAATAGAGAAATGAAGGAAAGATAGATAAGCAAAGGAAAGATAGAGAAATGAAGGAAGGATAGATGAATGAAGGAAGAAATGAAAGAAAGATAGAGAAATGATGGAAAAATACAGAAATGAAGGAAAGATAGAGAAATGAAAGAAACAAAGAGATAGAGGAAAGAGTGCCTTATCAGTGAGTGGTTCATTTTCCGTGTAGGAGACGGCTGCTGGAATATCTGCCAGACTCTGATATCCCAGCGTGTTGTCCGGCAGCTCACTGAATGATGTCAGGTCACAAGACAACGACGACAAGTCGCGAATGAAGTCCAAATGCTCTGACACACACACATAGATACACACACACACACACACACACAGATATAGACACAGACACAGATACACACATAGACATACACAGACAGACACACACATAGCCATGTATACACACACACACACACACACACACACACAAACATACATACACACACACATACACGCACACACACACACGCATACATGTACATACACATAGACCCCACACACATACACACAAAAAATGTATACACGCAAACACACACAAAAACACGTACATACAAACATACACACAAACAACAACAAGCACAAACACGCACACTCATGCACATACACACAGACAAACACGTGAATTTATGGGCAGACAAGATTCAACGCTGAAACAAATTTCAACCTGTGTTGTGTGTGTGTGATAATTATTAATGACGATAACAATAATAATAGTGGTATAACGGTGACTATAATTATCGCAATACACTAGTTATAGTGATGGTAGCACGAGAGCAATACACATATAAAAACACTCAACACATATATAACACACAATATTACCAAATAACGTTGTTGTAATGCATAGCACATATACAAACACATAAGATCACGTTACAATATTACACATAATGTGCTTGTGTGTGTGTGTGTGTGTGTGTGTGTGTGTGTGTGTGTGTGTATGTGTGTGTGTGTATTGTTCTTACTAGTTCTTACTACTGTTCTTACTCTATTTGGAAAACTATATTTATGAAGGTCATTTTTCGGTTGTAGGTGTGTCTCTGTGTGTGTGTGTGTGTGTGTGGGTGTATGAAGATGTTACAATGAGAAATAATACAGCACAAAAGAGATGTACCGATACACGCCGACGGCAGAAGGTTCTGGAACCTGCCCAGACGCACTTTGACTCCCTCGCAGAAACCAGTCTTCAACAAGGCCAACAGATCTATCATCTTGCGAAAATTGGCATCCCTGTATGTTCGTGTGTATGTGTGTGTGTGTGTGTGTGTATGTGTGTGTGTGTGTGTACACAAACAGCAGGGTTAATTGAACAATCACAGTGTGAGAGACGAACTCAACACTTTGACAAAACAACATCTAATCATACACAAAATAAGCGTTGAAAACAATATAAAAATGGAAAATTAAGCTCAGCTGAAAATATGCACCATTGAGGGCTTTGTTTTTGAAGACAACGGGTTTATTTTTTGTGTGTAGTTTGTTCAACTTGGTAACATTTTGTAACTTAAAACGAAGTACCTAACGATTATAAATATTTGTATTGTACAAAATGAACAGTGAGGCAAAAAGGGCAAGCGCTATAAGCTGTATCGTACAGCCTTGGTGCTATATCGAAAATACTAGATTAAAAAACCGAAACAGTCTTACCACGCCTTAATTTTGGACTCTCCAAACCTCGTGAGCTCAGGAAATATCTCAGGAACAACCATGAGGAACTAACCCTCAGGCAAATACTCAGGAAATCGCTCCCGGGAAACGATTTCCTACAAATAAACTCCCAAACATCGGGCAAAACTTTTCCAAATGGCAGAACTCAGCTGTACAGTTTGCAGAGCCAGGAAACCCTCTTGCAGCTCAACTACAAGACAAATGGCGCCATATTTCACCTCATGTGCGTCTCTTTGAGCAGCAGACAACAGGTGGGTCGTCCCCCGAGGCGCCAGTAGCGGCCGATAAACTGAATTTCCGACTTGATGTCGTCGATCAGCAGCGCCATGTCGTAGCTCAGATAGAAGTCGGTGCTGTCGAAAAGCAGCGGGTAGCACAGCACAGTGCTGCCAGATATACGGTAAATCTGCACAAATTTGGCGAAAACAAACACGCACAAGAGTCGTGGGTAAACCCGGGCAGCAGTTGTCACAAGCGTTGCGTTACAGCAGTGGATGGTAACACCGTGGGTCGCCAACCAGTCGGGTCGCCAAGAGTTCGTAAATAATAATTACTTTTCCACTGAAATATATTATAATTGGATAATGTTATAAATGAAATGATGACTAGTATTAATATTCCAAGCAGACCATGATTAAATTATATTACAATTAAAAGCATAATTATTACTTCTAAAGACAATCGTGTATCTATATAGGTTTGAGTAGCGATGCTTGGTTTATGCAACATTTCGGCTCGCTGTCAGCACCTTGCTAGTACCCAGGGCTCCGATTGGTCTGAGAGGCCGACCTTCCAGACCGAGCTTGCGATGAACTCCCAAACTTCTAAATACCTGATAACAAAACCAACAAACACACACACACAGACGTACATTTGGCTGGCCCGACAATCCGACAATGTTGGTCTTTTGTTATATTATGTATATGAACCAATGTCAATACATGCTTTTACGCTTTACGTTTACCACACACACACACACGCACGGAAAACGACTTGAGAAGTAATGAAAACTGACAAGAGAGAGAGAGCAAAAATAAAGAAAAAAGAAAAGAGACGAGAAGGAGGAAAAGAGAAAAAAGAAAGAAGAGAGAGGAGAGAAAAGGAGAGAAACAAAGAAAGAAATCGAGGAAAATAAAGGGAGAGACAGTGAGAGAAAAGAGAGATAAAAGAGAGAGAAAGACACACACACACACACACACAAACACACACGAAAACACGTTGCTATTATGACCTGCACCAGTTGGCGTTGAGACCACACTTGCACCGGCTCCACTTCCTTGGGCGTCTGTGTCTGAATGCCGTAGGTGGCCAGCATGGCTTGCAGTCGTCGAGACTCAGCTACCAGAACCACCTGCACCACTAGATCACTGGCATTGCCCTACCAGTGCCACACACACACACACACACACACACACACGATACTTCTGCGGAGTTCAGTGCACTGGGTATATTGTCATCAAAAAGGTATAACATAGCAAGCAGCATAGCAAAACAATAACAATACACGACAAGTGTGTGTGTGCGTGTGTTATATACACTATAATTTACATTGATGCATGTGTTGTAATTGACTAAGCATAACATGGTTGAGGGTCTCATGCAATTGACCAACTGAGTCAACTTTGAACACTAATGCATGATGGCTGTCATCCCCCGAGCCTCGACACAAATCTACACGCTTGCAAACCAACAAGATGATGCATGGGAGTATGGAAACAAATGTCTACAAAAGCGTGCAAGAGCCGAGAAAAAAAGATGCGCTAGAGCAATGCCTAGAATGCGCGAAAATACACGACGATGTAACGACAGACATCGATCAAGACAAACTAGAAATATAATCAAACTCAACAAAGCACAAAACCGATCACATACAATTTCAAGTGATTGCAAACGCAGAAGGTTCTACGAATATTATTTTGTTTAACCCGCAATTATATAGACTTTTACATAATCACACGTTATCATATTTTGTTTTTGTTTTATATATCTCAGATAATTTTTATAAACATGATATCCAGTTTTTTCATTTTGTAAACGTTGTAATTTTTCACTGAGCTTACAGATTATATTTACATCAGAAAATATTCAAATGAATAATTGTTCTTTACTGTATCTGTAATAATCACACTGAACTGAACTGAAAACCTGAAAAACACGAAACAGAACACAAAAACAGATATTCTATCGCTACATGTTGTCAATGCACATTATTTAAGAGCACAGCGCACCATTACAAACACAGACTCTCTCATTATGCGACAATTGAGGCGCGCTAATACAAAGAAACAATCAGGTAGCGTGCGACACAGGGCTCGACTTCAACAGCGCGACATAATTGACCGTCAAGCGAAGCCAATCAACACCAGGGGCGGCGCCAGGATTTTCCGGTGGGGGTTTGAGGGCAAGCTTAGAAAAGATGCGGGGGATTGGCGAAACATGAGGAACTACGCTCGAAATGCTTATGCTAAAAAATTTATGCTATGCTAGAGATTTTAGGGAGAAGGGACCAGGGAGACTTGACACATTTCTGGAAGGCTTCAGCCCCAAGTGCCTCCCCTCTGGCGCCGCCACTGCTGTGTAATAATCGAATTGGACAATAAGTGACTACAACATATCGTTGTGTATATGAATGTGTGCGCGTGTTTTAATGTGTATGTGCGTATGGGTGTAGTTTTAGATGTACGTTCGTGTCTGTGTGTGTGTGTGTGTGCGTGCGTGATGAAATGCACGTGTATGTACACATTGGAAAACTACGAAATAGGCGTTAAATATGCCGAAATATCTAGCAATATAGAAACTAGCACGTGCATTTTGAGCGCATTTCTCGCTATTTCGCAGAGTAAAATCTACTAGCTAGCCACAGGCAGACACAAGGCACTATCCAAGGCTATCTAGCGAGAATACTAGCAGTGTAAACTCGGCAAACAGCAAAATAAGATTTATAGAAGCACATACCGCAGAAGCTCCATTTGAGTGGCATAGCGTTCTATTTTTCAAACCTTCCCCCGTAGTGTCGTTCAAATAGAGGTTTTACGGTAGTTAAATAATTTTAGTGAGAAGAAATAGTGATAAGCGCATTTATAATATCCTGTTTTAAGTCGAATGCATGAGGCGAGGAGAAATCCTGACGGAAAATCATATAGGACAGTGGTGTGTAATCTTTATTCTCCCTGATTCCCCACTTGCTGATGAACTAAATCTTCATTTTCCACAACAGCGCTGATAAATTCAATAAATTCAGTTATTCCAGCCGATTAAATGTGAGGAAGTCATAAGAAACAAAAATGAAGCATTTCGGATTGATAAAAGCACACACATTGGTCCTGTTCTGTCCGACCTCTAATTCCCCACTTGGGCAATTCCCCACCAGTGGGCAATTCCCCACAGGTTACCGATCAATGATATAGGTGTTATCGGCAATAAATTTAAACACGTCACACAACAGCCAAGTTACAAAACACAAGAAAAAACCAACAGAAAAATGTGTTAAATTTTTGTAAGTACAAACACAAGGGTGGATTATAACCACCATCGCATCTCACAGGATTGCTCGCTGATCAATCTTGATGATCTTCAAGCATCAACGAGACATGAAACGTGCAGGGAAAATGCACATGGTGACAAATAATGGATGCAAAGACAAAATACACGACGACTCTCATTGCACTGACAAAATGAGACAGCTGTTATGTCGGGTATTGTCCGAACGAGTGATACTCATCAACACGACCACATCAAGTACAAACGATGACCTGGGTCAGTGGTTCATAACCTGGGTTCGATTAAGCCCCAGGGGTGCGGTGAGTCAGTGATTCAGGGGTTTGGTTCACCCACTCGCGTGTGATTCGTGACGTCAAGCTCTGCTTGGTCATCATTGGCTGCAGCTAATCACGCCACATCGCTTGGTCTTGATAGGATCTGTACTGCAAGCAACTCGGTCCACTCAGTAGTAGCCTACTTGTGTGACTGTCTTGATCGTACGTTATTTGTGATTTTTCTTATAATACTTCAAACACAAAGGGTTCGATGAATGCATGTATGAAACTTGTGGGGCTCAGTACACACAATAAGGTTGAGAACCACTGGCATTCCTCACGATCAGCCGAGATGCAAACATACAATAAAATATGTCAAAAATAATAGAGACGAGGAAAATCGGCGAAAAAAGCGTTCTGGGCTAGGCATAAAAGCGGTTGTCTAAAAGACACTGTATCAGCGGCAGTGGCGGCGCCAGGATTTTCCGGTGGGGGGCTCAAGAGGGGGGGGGGGGCTAAAGAAAAAGATACAGGGGCTTGGCAAAATAGGAAGAACTACATCTGAAATGTTCATGGTGGGGATTTGTAGAGAATTGGGGATTTGGCGACTCAAGGGAGATTTAGCACATTTTTTTGTAGGAGCATCAGTCCCTTCAAGCCCCTCCTTGGCCCCGCCACTGTTTTAGCGAGCAAAAACACAGCTGTTGCCGACAACTCAAACAACAGCGCCACCTGTGCGGCCAGTGCAAAAAACAAGCGGCCGGCCCAGCTAGGTAAACACAGAGAGAGAAAAAGGCAAAAACAGACCGCATCGACGCGTCATGTCACCAGAAATGACAAACACTCACACCAGATATGCGCTAGAAACAAACACACACACATATACATATACACACACAGCGCATCAAACACGCGCACATTTGCAACAATGAAATTGCAACACACACACTTTTTCAATCGGCTGTACAGCAGTGGTTTGATGCAAATCCAACGAAAAATTTGCATATAATACAAGTTGCATATAATACAAGTTGAAAAGTTGCGTATAATACAAGGATATATAAATATACGCATACAAGGACGTATGATATATGCAATCGGAGACCCGCTACTGGGGTATTGTACTGGTTACTGGGGTATTGTGTTCGCTACTGGGGTATTGTACTGGTTACTGGGGTATTGTGTTCGCTACTGGGGTTAGCAATCTCCCAAGCGATCATTACCCAATCAGCACAGCAGTTTCGCACGATCTGCAATTGAGGCTGCACATTGAACAATACAGAACGGAAAATAATTTCCAAAATATTTTTCAGGAAAAACTGTCTTACCGGCTCCCGTGATAAAAATAATAATATTAATGATATTAATAAGAAGGCATGCAAACTGAATTTTTCGTGTATAAGGCGCACAAAAGTGGTTTTTATTTGCAATAAAACATGCTAAACATTTTCTGCATTTTGTATAGTTTCAAGTGAGTAATAGTTTGCAGTTATAGTTGATGTGTTGAATCAAGCCTGAACTATACGAGTTATTTGGTCCATTTGAATGTGCCACGCAATATATGTCAAATGGGTTAGATACAAACACACATAATACATTTAATACATTATTACATCACATTAATACATATATATAGCACTTTTCACCCGAAGGTCTCAAAAGCGCGCGCACACACACACACACACACAAATGCAGACATACACAAGGATATATCAAACCAGAGTACAAATATAAATAGAGCATACATAAAATATCAACATCATTGGCTAAAAATTATGAGAATAATGAATAAGACACAATTTATTTCCATAAACACATATACACACACACTCAGACGCACACGCACACACACACACACACACACACGCATTGATACAGACGTGGGGTGAGGGAGAGAAAGAGAGCGAGGAGATTAAACACAGAGGAAAGGGCAGAATGGGTAGAGGGAAGGAGCACACACAAACGTACATACACACATACATTACATTAAGACATTTATATCGCGCTTTTCACCCAAAGGTCTCAAAAGCGATCAAAACACACACACACACACACATACAAGTACACACCTGGAAGGAGGAGTAGCGCGAGATGCGACGGGGCCGGTTGTAGGACGGCAGGTAGCGACGAATCTGGTCGATCTCGTTGACGTGCACCAGTTCCTCGAGCAGCAGGCGCGTGATCACCAACAGAGCCTGGCCCCACAGAAACAGACAGCCACGACGGCCGGCCGCACTGGGCTCGCGTCGCGTCGCAGTGCCACGCCGCACCGCATCCACACTGTCGCCTGGCACGTAGTAGTACTGAGCCAGCACCGGATCTGTACATGTGTGTACCAGCAGATACACGCTGCAGATACAGTTGCGCTCCCGAAAAATTGCACCGCCGTGTTGTGTCTGATTGCGCGCTATATACTGATTGGACTGTGTATTGTTTTGGCCTCATGGTACGAGATAATACGTGTTTCGTAGTGAAATAAAGACAAATAAATAAAACTGTTTACACCAATGATATAATATATTTTTGATTTATAATTTTATTTGTAAATTTTAAATATAAATATAAACACATTTGAGATACAAGACCCTATCGCGCCCAACTGATTATCGCGCTTCATCGATATGTCTTATATCGATGTTTGACTGTATACATATACTAGGGTCGTTCCAAAAATTAATACCTCCCATTTTTAACTCCACCCCAAATAATCGGAGCAAGTTGAAATTTACACCATATTATGATTTACCTGTTACCAGCATATGCTAAAATTTTCAATTCTCTATTGCCAATATTCACAATATTCTTGACAAAATAAGATTGTCATGGTGACTCGTCAGAAACAGAGATGTGTCACTGAATTTCTTCACTATGAAGCGAATGCACCCATTGATATTTCAGCGATGCCTGAAGAAACTCTATGAAGCAAACACGGTGGATAAGAGCACAGTGAAGAGATGAGTGCGTCGTTATCATAGCGGTGAAAGTGATGCCAAAAAAGATCGTCACAAAGACTTCGCATCACTTTTCCCGCTGATGTTCCCGCAGGCATCGCTGAAATATCAATGGGTGCATTCGCTTCATAGTGAAGAAATTCAGTGACACATCTCTGTTTCTGACGAGTCACCATGACAATCTTATTTTGTCAAGACGTCATGTCGTGAATATTGGCAATAGATAAATGAAAATTTTAGCATATGCTGGTAACAGGTAAATCATAATATGGTGTAAATTTCAACTTGCTCCGATTATTTGGGGTGGAGTTAAAAAATAGGAGGCATTACTTTTGGAACGAGCCTAGTACCGTGAAACTTCTACTTGAACGTCATCTTCGGAGAACAATTGAAAAATAGAACGACACCCTCTAATTGGACTTCAATACGGGGGAAGCTTTGGAAAAACAGAACGGCATTCCGTTCATAAATTGAGGTTTTACGGTATATTACGCCTTTGAACACCGCAATGAAGCACACACAACGACAAACACACACGCACACACACACACACGCCGTACGTGGAGTACGGCGTGTGGTCTGGTCCCCCATGAGGTGGGACACAAAAAGAAACTGGAAAAACTGCAAAGACTGGCGCCGAAACTTGCTCCGAAACTGACAGGCAGGACCTATGAGGAACGACTACAAGCTCTGAACCTAACTAGTCTGGAGGACAGGAGAAAGCGGGGAGACTTGATAAACATATTTTAAGTATATGAAAGATATGACTACTCCAGTAATTACAGGTTTTATAAGCAGATGAAAGGAAGAGGACACAAGTATAAATTAAGGAAACCCCGTTGCAAAAAGGATATAAAAAAGTACAGCTTCCCATACAGAGCTATAGATAGTTGGAATAAACTAGCCAATGATATCGTCGAAAGTGAAAAATAAAATTGATAGGTTGAGAGACAGGTCAGCTCGAGCTTAAGCTCAAATCCTGTAGAACAACTCGGTGAGTACAACACGGTGAGTACACTCACACAATGACAGACAGACATATATACATAGTCTGGAAAAGGATGTAGTGGAATCCAGCAGTATTGGACAATTGAAGCGTAGATCAGACAACACTATGAGCTTGGAGACAGCACAATCTGACACAACAACTAGTGAATACATACATACACACACACACACACATACAGACCTGAGTTGCTATCAAGTTGAACGAGAGGGGTGAGAAGTTGACTGTACTCCTGTACTTGTGCCTTGTCGTTGCGGAAGATTGCATCAATGATCATGATCATGTAGAACATTGGCCACTCGCTCTCCACGTTGTCGAACGCCTGCAACATTAACACATTGCAACACATTACCTGCCGTAATAATATTGACTACAATAATTATTACATATACATCATACTGAGTACATTTTCAAGCTTGTATATCAATAAATTTAAATAAATTTTTGAAAATTGCTTTGGTATCAAAGAAACGGTCCTAATAAATATGGTCAATGGCTAGATATGCGCTAACATGGACAAAAAACTACGGAAAATTGTCATTTTTAAGTGATTGAATATTGATATAATTACATTGGTGATAAATTGGTGAGAAGACCTCGGTTTTAACATCAAGGGCTAGCTACACATATTTTTGCATAGCTGACAACGAAGCCAATGTCGACTTCTACCAGAATACTTGAAATTATCAGGTGAAGTCAGTTGTTTGAGCATCAATGAAGGTCGGTTTGTGTATGGTAAATTATTTGCTTTTCTTGTGTTTGGCGGCTAACGTATAACGTGCTTGTTACCCGAATGTCTCAAAAGCGCTCACACTCATGTGATATGCGCGTGTGTGTGTGTGTGTGTGATGAATGTTTGAAATGTGTTCACGTGTTTGTTTTGGCAATATATATTTGAACTTGAACACACACACACACATACATAGATGAATAATAATTAACGAATACACGCAGTAAACACAAATATAAAAGCATTTACAGACACACACATATACTTGATATTATATGTTTCACATACCTCTTGTGTGTGTGTGTGCGTGTATGTGTGTATATCATATTCTTTAGATGAATAATAACACAAATAGATTAGGATAAATTAAATGACAAATTGAACAAATAATAAATAAAACAAGATAAGCCAATAGGTCTCAAAAATGTATTCATTGCAACATTAACTACATACACTCACAACACATATGTTCACCTACAAAGCCATGTGTGCCCCCGTCCACACACACATACATACACACACACACACACACACACAGTCACAACACATAACTTCAGAACCCGACTATAGTACAACTGAGGACAAAATATATACCGCAACAATACTGGCAAGTGCAAGCGCAATACAAATTTGTCAAATTGATGAAGTGCAAAAACATTGATGTTATGAAGAACCTTGCAAAATTTGTCGATGAATGCTTCAAAATGTGCGTTGCATGACAACCAATTGCGATGGAGCTTGCATGGTCTTTGATATGATCGTATGCACTGCTGATAAGGACATTTCATGAATTCTCAAACTAATACTGTTTTATATTGATATTGTATATATATTTGCGATGTATATAGTTTATTATGTATTGTGAATTGGAGCAGCGCTCCATACTAACAGTCTGACAGCGCCAATACATGCTTTTCTTTTCTTTCACACACATGTTTCACCTGAATGGTGCCGTCCTTGTAGAAGCGAGCCGAGCGATCCTCCAGCACACTGCCGAAGCCGTCGCGAGTGAAGCGCTTGAATCCGTGCTGGCCGCGCAGCTTGGACACCAGCTTGTTCTTGGTCTTGGCGTAGAGCAGCTGGTCGTGCGTGCCGAACGCCGGGAATGACACGGCAAACATGAGCGCCATGTCGGCCGACTAACCAACAAACAAACAAACAAACACACACACAGGCATATATACATACATGTGCACACACAAAAAAAACACACACACAGAGACAGACTAACAAACACACACGAATATGCACACAAACATACACAAAAACACGAACACACACACACACACACACATGTACACGCACAGACACAAACACACACTAAACAAGGCGTATACAGAGATGGAAGCACACACACACACACACACACACATATATACACAAAGATACACACACACAAACATACACAAAGATACACACACACACACACACACACACAAAGATACACACACACATACACAGGGAACATAGCTACTACATCTACGAACAATTACCTCTACACCAGTCTCAGCTCTCTTACTCTTTCTATGTGCCTGGGCGTAACTGCAACCGAGACGCAATGGTCTCAACACAGACAGAGCGAGGAGAAGCCCTAGTTGTAACCGTCCTCACTGCACTTTCCCGTACTCTGTCTCTCTCGCGTTGGTTGACCACTAATCATAGGCGCACCTAGTCTCAAATATAATGGGGTTTGATCAGGAATTAATCAACTTATCTCAGCAGCTGTCAATGTAAATCGTTGAGAATGTAGAGCCAACATCACCACTATTTCAGTTTATAACAAACAATTACATGAAGCAGTCGTTCCAACAACTAGCAATGCTCAACAGTAGCAGCTCTCGTAGCTTTGTTTTCGTGGGGAACCTAGCAACTGCGCCTACGAACCAGTACGCCTACGCTTCAGACCCAGCAATCTTACTCTTTCTTGTTAGGTTAGTTAGACTAGGTTATTTACTTTTACGTTATACTAACAATCACTCGTCATACAACCATTCGTCACTAGGTGCGCCTCTGATTATTGGACGACCAACGCGAGAGAGACAGAGTACGGGAAAATGCAGCTAGGACGGTTACGCCCAGGATTTATCCTCTCTTTGTCTGTGTTGAGACCATTGCGTCTCGGTTGCAGTTACGCCCAGGCACATAGAAAGAATAAGAGAGCTGGAACTGGTGTAGAGGTAATTGTTCGTAGTGGTAGTTGTAATAGCTACACATACACAAAGATACATACAGACACACAAACATACACACACATACACAAAGATACATACAGACACACAAACATACACAAAGATACATACACACACATACACAAATATACATACAGACACACAAACATGCACAAATATACATACACACACATACACAAAGATACATACAAACACATACACAAATATACATACAGACACACAAACATACACACACATACACAAAGATACATACAAACACATACACAAAGATACATACACACACACACACATACACAAAGATACATACAAACACATACACAAAGATACATACAGACACACAAACATACACAAAGATACATACACACACACACACACACATACACAAAGATACATACAAACACATACACAAAGATACATACATACACACACACACACTACTCAGAACTGTGCCAGCGGTACGATTTCGTGCCGCTGGCCATCGAGACCACCGGCGTGATGGGGGCATCCCTGGACGACTTCGTGAAGCTCCTGGGCGGCAGAATAAGTGAGCGTTCAGGGGAGCCGCGAGAGACGGCCTGGCTTCGACAACGAATAAGCCTGGCCGTCATTTGTGGCAACGCCGCCTCCATTGTTTTTTAGTAGCATTGTAAATATGTGTACACGTTTGTAAATATATTTGTTTGTGTCTCAAAAAAAAAAAAAAAAAAAACACAAAAAAACACACACACACACACATACACAAAGATACATACATACACACACACATACACAAAGATACATACACACACATACACAAAGATACATACAGACACACAAACATACACAAAGATACATACAGACACACAAACATACACAAAGATACATACACACACATACACAAAGATACATACAGACACACAAGCATACACACACATACACAAAGATACATACAAACACATACACAAAGATACATACACACACACATACACAAAGATACATAAAAACACATACACAAAGATACATACATACACACACACACACATACACAAAGATACATACACACACATACACAAAGATACATACAGACACACAAACATACACAAAGATACACACACACACACACATACACAAAGATACATACAGACACATACACAAAGATACATACAGACACACAAACATGCACAAATATACATACACACACATACACAAAGATACATACAAACACATACACAAATATACATACAGACACACAAACATACACACACATACACAAAGATACATACAAACACATACACAAAGATACATACACACACACACACACATACACAAAGATACATACAAACACATACACAAAGATACATACAGACACACAAACATACACACACATACACAAAGATACATACAAACACATACACAAAGATACATACACACACACATACACAAAGATACATAAAAACACATACACAAAGATACATACATACACACACACACATACACAAAGATACATACACACACATACACAAAGATACATACAGACACACAAACATACACAAAGATACACACACACACACACATACACAAAGATACATACAGACACACACAAACACATACCGATGAGCTGGACTCTCGAGGCAGCAGCGTCTCGAAGATGGTGCGATTGCGGTTGTGTGCGTCTATATCGACATACACCACCGACTGCGAACAATTCACCTGCTCCCAGACACACACACACACACACACACACACACTTATCAACCTATTACCGGTGATCCAAGATGATACCATTTAAAATGACCATAATTTGTGGTTATTTGTTGTTTTGTAGTTATATATGTGCGTGTTTGTGTGTGTGTGTGTGTGTGTGTATTTTGAGCACACAGCGATATATTAAAGGGCAGACACACAACGTCTCTCAGTGTATGTATGTGTGTACCTGTGTGTTTGTATGCGTGTGAGTGTGTGTCTCTGTGTATGTTTGTGTTTTAATGCATGTGTGCGTGTATATGTTTGTGTATGTATGTGTGCGCGCAATTGTGCTAGTATATATATACATATATATACTAGCATAATTGAAATCATAATAAACATTTTATGTACAACATTGTTATTAGAACAAGTTTATTGTTAGAATTGCTATTAGTTATCGACAAATCTTCAATACATTGCGATTTGACAATTTGTACCGACTTGTCTGGACCACAAGAAAACTCTCACAAATGGTTGTGTGTGGTGGCTATTCTGGTCGGACAGTGATTATAATGTAGGCAGACAGACATACAGACACAACGCCAAGTTTCAGCGTGTGTGTCAGTGTGAATTATATCACCATACTGCCGACCATCAAGCGATAAACAATGGAGAATCTTGCAGAATGTTGCAAAATGTTCCCAAATGCACAGACCAATTCTAAATTGGTTCTCAATACAAGACAAAAACAACCGCTTGGTATAATATAAGATTTAGCACAGAATTTAACCCATTACCTACCCAAATGACCATATTTCGTTATTATTAGTTTATAGTAACATATATTTAGTTCCGCATTATTGTATATATGTCGCATTATTATTACTGCGTGCGTCTCGTAACCTCGTAAATATATATATGTAAGAAGTTTTATGTACATATTGAACCTCGGCGGGTACTTAGCTGTGAAACGCTTCGTTTTACTATACACCCTTTCCGCCACTGTGTTTGTATGTGGGTTTGTGTGTGTACGTGTTTGTATGTGTATGTATGTATGATGATGAGCAGAAATGATGCGGTGGCATTATCACAGGAAAGTTTCGAGCAAGTACTCAACTGAACTGACACAGTCTATAAGAATTACAGATACAATATGGGCAGGCTGCACATACAGATAATGTGTATGTGATACCTAATGTGATAGTATTCGTCTTTGCTCAATTCACACGTCCACAAATAAGCACAAACATTGCAGTTTACACATGAAGCGAGCGTGTATAGGACGTGTATGTACAGTGATAATGCGACATAATATCTGTCTGATCATGCAAATGTTGCACAATCCGTTTGCGTGACATTATATCAGTTCAGATCGCACATACGCACGCACACACACACACACATACAAACACTGGCTGCACTCGTGTTCGTTGATATAAAAATGGTTCGTTATTATATGAAAATTGAATAACATATTTTGGGTTTTTTGGTAACACATTTTAGCATTTTTCATCGCATAATAAAAACATGAAATGCCCAAAAATTATCACATGAAATTGCCAACTCCAGTTATTTGTATGTTCATGGGATGTTGCCACACAGACACACAATACAATGCGCGCACTGTGGCTATAAGATTGCGTGCGTAAACTGTAATTTTTGTGATGATTTGTGTGTGCGTGTCTGTGTGTGTGTATGCACGTTATTGCTCACCTGGCCATACAAATTGCAGCCGTTCACAGCTTCCAATGCCGACTTGGCCAGCCCGATTGAACTGAACGACAAAAAAACAAATTCCAATATTGATAGCAAAAAGCACGTGAAATACAGGACAATATTACACAACAATGCACCACACACACACACATACATTCGCGAAACGCAAATAAATGGCTGAAGGCTGCTCAAGTGACAGCTGCTACACGGGAAGAAGCCGAAGCTTATGAACACACACAGGTGTGTCCCGTGCAGCTCGCTGCCACCGCAGAACCGACCCTCTCCACGCTATGGCGCCACAAGGACGGAATACGTAATAGAGAGGGCCACCTCCCCAGAATGCATGACACAACACATGACTGATATCTGGTACCATCATTTACTACTGGGTGGACAGGGGCTGATGGATTATAGAATCCGCTCAAAGAAATTCTCCCCTGCCGGGTTTCGAACCACAGACCCCCGCTTGTAAACACACACACACACACACACATACACAAGAACTGTTGTTACAAGCAAACCAGGCTATGCTGTTTCAATAATTCAAGGTTGCTCTTAGGTAAGGGTTTTCTAACGAGGGCACTCGCCCCTGGCTCCTAAAGGTTGCGAGAATTCATGCGAAAAATAAAGAAAGTATATGTTTTCAAGTATGCTTCCTATTTTTTCCTGTTTTATATATATATATATATATATATATATGATTGTATATTTATGCTATGGGTTATACGGCCATATACACCGCTCTTTGCGACAACGCAGCACAGGACATGACGCACATATTCGGGCATGTAGCCAATTGTCTCACGCTGTTACCGAAACACTCTCACTGTCATTAGTTTGTCACACTTGAACAGAACATAACGTTTATTTGCTGTTGTCTTGTTAATAATAAAACGAGTGCAATACAGTGTTAAACCGGAGCAAAATCCCAAGCAATTTCTTTATAAGATCGGCGTAAATGGGTGCGAAGAGATATATATATCTATCTATCTATCTATATGGATGCGAGGAGAAAATGGTGCACCAACAATGAAGAAACAGCTAGAAGAACGCTGAAAACAACCAGATACCGTCTATATTAACCAACCAACTGCCACAACACGCCTTGACCAATATGATAATAGAGCTACAAACAATAACACACACACACACACACACACAGTTGTGTTGTGACATTGGCAGTGGAAGGTCGTGTCAGCGCGTTATCCAGTTGTTATTGTGAGCGTATTGTGAGTGCGAGAATATCGGGTGTGTGTGTTTGTGTCTGAACATGGACGCACAGACACTCAAGATTATGCTTGAAGCACAAGAACGTGCCTTCAAATCGGCCCTAGACCTGGTTGTTCAGCAGCAGGACAGAAGAATCGAGGCTGCGGAATCAACCATTCGGGAACTCGAAAAAAGCCTGCAATTTGCCTACGGGGAAATTGGAGATCTGAAGGAAACGATCCACCATATGAAATCGACAGAAGGAAAGAGAGAAGAAGAATTGTACAAATGTCGAGAGAGGCTACGCGAAAACGAAGATTTTTCTAGAAGAAAAAACCTCCGTGTCTGCGGGATAGAAGAAGAGAACCGAGAAAGTTGGGAGAGAACTACTCAGCTGATTGAAGAGACCTTGAAGGAGAAAATGGGCATCGAGGGGGCTCAGATCGAGCAAGCGAAACGTATCGGCAAAACATACGCTACAAAGAAGAAGCAGAGAACAATTATGGTAAGGATGGAGACATTCAAAGACAAAGAAAACATTCTGAGGAATGCGGCTAAGTTGAAGGGAACTGGCATCTTCATCAACGAAGATCTGTCCGCAGCATCCCAAGAGATGAAGATGCAACAGATGCCGGCATTCAGAGCAGCGAGAGCTGCCGGGAAAATCGCCTTTTTCCGCAAGACGCGTCTCATAATAAGAGAAAGAGAAAGGGAGTTCGGTTCTGCTGCCGAGACGGGGGAACGTTCCTATGCGTCTAGTGATCCGACTGCCCGCTCAGAAGCCACTCTGGCAGCCACTGGAGGAACAGCTGCTCTCTCTGGAGCTGCACGAGCGGAAGTACCTGCTAGCGCCTCTCCCTCACGAGCCAACACGCCAATCAGGGACAAATTGCGCCCTGGTGCCTCCGTCACAAGAAAAGATGCCTCGAGCGGCAAAGAAACAACCAGCCGCAGCAGGAGACGAAATTAGATTCAGATAAGTTTTCTGTCAAAGGTTCTATAGCTAATAAGACATGGACTCCAAAGAAGTCAATATGCTAGAATTTCTTGATGTCAGTGAAATTCTGTCTGATCATGTAGAAATGAAATCAATTCCTGAATCTCAATACGCAACATTGGATTTGAGTTTAACGACCTATGACGTATCCACCTTCTCGATCGTTGCATTGAATATCGTGAGCATTCCCTCTAATTTGTATGACTACCTAGACGAAGTTATATCTGTCAGTGAGCATAAATTTGATGTAATGGGATTTGCCGAAACGAGACTTGACAAAGACATAGCGCAGATATATAAAATTCCCAACTACACAATGTACGGGGCTCACAGAAACAGAAATGGTGGTGGAGTAGCCATGTATGTGCATGACAAACATATATCCACCCAGTTACACGAATTGTGTCTGAGTGAACCTGAATTTGAATGTGTAAGTGTAGAAATTGAGCGAGGTAAGAGCAAATTTTTTCTTGCTTCAATCTATAGGCCGCCGAACGGGAATTTTAATAAATTTCTTGAAAGAATCAACGATATACTCAACGAAGTCTCTAGAAAATCATATCATGCCATTTTTCTGTTCGGAGATTGGAATATAAACCTTCTAATACGAAACACTCAATTCAAAGATTTTACAAACTTAATGTTAACCTTTTCCTTATGGCCAGTGACTACCAAGCCCACCAGAATATCAAAGAACTCGGCTGCACTCATCGATCACATATGGACCAATAATATAGAGAAAAACACCTCCAACTATATCATACAATCCGATATATCCGATCATTTTCCAATAGTCTCGAATTTTAGAGAAAACTCTATTGCTGCGGATAACGACCAAACTGTGCTGAGACGAGATTTCAATAGTAACAACATGAATAAATTTGTAGATGATATTTCATATCAAAACTGGGACGATGTTTACGAGTGTGAATGCCCTGATGCTGCTTTCAATACTTTCTTTGACAAATTCATGAAATATTTCGAAAATAATTTTCCACTCAAATATTTCGGAAAGAAAAAATTGCCAAAATTATGTCCATATTTAACACCCGGAATCATTAAAAGTATCAGAGAGAAACATAGATTGGCGAGACTATCACGAAAATGGCCTCTTACATATAAGGAAAGATACAAAAAGTTCAGAAATACGCTGACACAAGTACTCAGAGATACCAGAAATGCATATTACACCAAACAATTCGGAGACATACAAGGGAATCCAAAAGAAACTTGGAAACAAATACATGCAGTCTTGGGATACCGAAAAAAATCTCCCGAGAAGTCAATTGATTTGGACTCAATTGCAAGGCATGAAGTTGCTAACAAATTCAACAGTCACTTTACGAATATTGTTGGATATGATGATCAAGACCCTGGCACCGCATTTACTACATATTTGGACGCGTCTTCAGCCGCATCTATGTACTTACTTCCCTGTAGTGTAGAGGAAATTAAGAGACACACACTATCAATAAAATCGAATTCCGCAGGATTTGATGAAGTAACCGCTTTCATGCTTAAAAAGACCGCAGACTTCATATCCGCTCCTCTCACGTACCTGATTAATTTATCCTTCCGTAAAGGCATATTTCCTACTAAATTAAAAATTTCCAAGTCATTACCTCTGTTTAAAGCAGGCGCCAAGACGGACATAAATAATTACAGATTGATATCCTTACTACCAGTCATGAGTAAAATCTATGAAAAGGCCATTGCATGCAGACTCATTGATTTTCTTGAAGCAAAAAGTCTTATATCTCACACCCAATTTGGATTTAGAAAAAATAAATCAACTCAGTCGGCTCTTCTGCATTTTGTTTCGACGATATATGAGCAATTGGATAGAAAGCGATATGTGGCTGCAATTTTTATAGACATTTCCAAAGCATTTGACTCCTTGAACCATCGCATTTTACTTGCTAAATTAAAAAACGCTGGATTGAGAGGGCCCGTTCATAAATTATACGAAAGTTATCTTTCCGGACGGAAGCAATTTGTTGTCTGTAACAATTCGCCTTCACAATATAAATACATTCACCATGGAGTACCACAGGGATCTATATTGGGACCAATCTTATTTTTGCTATACATAAATGATGTAACATATGTTGCAAAAGAAGCACACTTAACAATGTACGCTGACGACACGAGCATCCTTGTTTCCGCAGATGATTTACAATCCCTTCACTCTAGACTGACACAAACACTGGTTCTCGTGAACTGTTGGATGAATGCAAATAAACTGAAAATAAATACATCTAAAACCAATATAATGCTATTTCAGAACAGATCACTCACACATCACCTGGACACAGTGATGTTAAATGGAGAAGTGGTGCATCGAGTACAAACAGTGAAATTCTTGGGGGTGTTAATAGATGAATATATCAACTGGAATAATCACATCGACAACCTATGCAAGAATTTATCCATCATTGCCGGCATTATGTATAGGGTTCGTAATAAGCTTAGTACAGAAGCAATGCGGACGATATACTACACTCTATGTTATTCAAAACTTATATATTGTATATCTGTCTGGGGGTGCACTTGGCCTTCGTTTTTGGACAAATTATTCGTTCAACAAAAACGTGTTCTAAAAATAATGTCTTTCAAAAAGAAATATGACTCACCAGATGATATCTTTAGAAAAGCGAAACTCTTGAAGTTAAGACACATTCACAGATATTTTCTTTTGTTGGATACATTCAGATCGATAAAACATGAAAATGGAATCTTCCATGTTCTGCATCACTCCCAACTGACTAGAAGAAATAACATAAATTTACATGTACCGAACTACCGGACTCAATTATTCCGTAATTCTATCTTATATTTAGGACCCGAAACATGGAATGCTCTTCCCGATTCATTGAAAACACAGGCCTCCTCAATGACAGTTAGCTCCTTCAAGTACAAAATAAAAAAGTACTTGCTCGATTTGGATCACTGACGTATGATGTTGTACCTCTGCATGATAGCGTGCTGACATGCCGAAAATGTGATTTTTAACATATTCTCGACTCATGTGCAGTGTTGAATTTTTGTCATCGTCATTATTGTCATTGTCAATTCTTTGTCACACTCAATATGTGTGAATGAATTGTATATCGTGTAATATTGTTGTGCCATTAAATCTATATAATATAGCGTGTCATACATCACACATTGTTATATATATATACTTATTTAACAACCCATATATATAACAATGTTTAATCACTTTATCATATAATCATTATTTAATCACTTGTCAATGTTTCATGTTGGAACAAAAGTATCATTATTACATAAGTCTGCAAAAGAGACAATGTCTCAGCAGACTCTATATCCACTTTCTTTATTTATTGTTGTTATGCTA